>BPLR01015621.1:0-87436 GCA_021605095.1 Caerostris extrusa
AACCATTCATTTAATATTCTTAAATACCACGAATACTTCAGATAAATAAATTTTATTCTATTGTAGATAAGTATTCTATTACCTCTTTTTATTTATAATGAAAAACGTAAATAATTAATAATGTATTGAGTAGTTTCAAATGATGGAGTCTACAATCGTTTTTTTAAATAGATAAATTTCTGTATATTATTCGATTTCTATAATGTAGAGCATTTAGATTGTTCTTAGAGGTTGAGTCTTTGACTGTGAGTATTTTTTTTTTAAAAACCGGTCTGATATAGTACAATTTTAATAATTCCTATAGTTTACCTAATTAGTTTGGGGGATTAAGGAGTGCATGTCACTTCTTTGTACACATCAAAATTACCCCACATCTAGAAAACCTGAATTGAATAATTATTTACTTTAACTCTTTTTTATGATAACATTATAATAACATTTTAACTGAAATATTTACGAAAACGTGAAGCAGAATTCCCTAACTTGACCAGCTTCAATGTGGCCGACCGAATCGTGGAATTACTTCCTCAAAAGGGTGGTTGCATTGAATGCTGTGCTTCACTTTCACCCATTTCTAGGTTTTTCTTCTCGTGGTGTTTTCTTTTCTATAAAAAAACTTTTAAAAAAAGTGAAAGTCGTTATTCTTTTTATATAGATGCTTATTTTTATTTTTTAAAAGAAGCCATTGTTTAGCGCCGATAACGTATTTGAACTGAAAGCACTAAAGATAACATCACAGAAATTGGAAAAAACTTATTATTATTTCCTCTTTCTCAGAATTCAATTGTAGAGATTTTAAAAAAAGATTTTATTTGTAGGTGATTTCCAATTGAAAATTGCTTTGATCTTTGAATTCTTTTGTTTCATTTCTCATTAAACTATCAAAAGTTTCAATTGATAAATCACAATTTTTTAAAAAATAATTTATCATGTAATTCAGTCCATTTGTAGAAAAAAAAAAAAATATCTGTTGTTATAGGAGAGATGCTATTGATTTAAACAAGCAATTCATATATAGGCGTGATTTGCCACTAATCTTGATTTAAGGCATCATAAGTATATTCTGCACTGCATATTTATTCAATATAATGGTTGTAAATTCAACTTTTACATTTGATTTTAAAAAAAAAACAATCTATTATTTTTATTTTTGAAGTATTTATTTTTTTTATTATCCAGTCAGTTTTTGTAAAAAAAAATAGTTAATTAAGCAATTCTGTGTAGGCGTGATTACCACTAATTTGTATTTAAGGTCATCGCATTTTATTCTTCATTGCATATTTATTTAATATAACGTTTACAAATTCAATTTTTACGTTTGATTTAAAAAATAATTTTTGTGTGTAATCGAGTTCGTTTGTAGAAAAAAGTAATAATGAATTATTGGCAAGATGCTATTGATTTAAACAATTCTATATGGGCATGTGCCACTAATCTGTATTTAAGGGCATCGTAGTTGATTCTTTAATGCATATTTATTCAATATATTTATAAATTCAATTTTTACATTTGATTTAAAAATTTTGTGTAATCAGTCCGTTTTTGTAGGGAAAAAAAGGTAATTATGTGAGGTTATTGGCGGATGCTATTGATTTTAGCAATTTTATGTAGGCGTGATTGCACTAATCTGGTTAAAGGCATCGCAGTTTATTCTTCATGTGCATATTTATTCAATATAATGTTTGCATATTCAACTTTTACATTTGATTTTAAAAATAATTTATTACGTAATCAGTCCGTTTGTAAAAAATAAAAATGGTAAAAATGTGAAGTTATTGCCGAGATACTATTGATTTAAACAATTCTATATAGACATGATTGCCACTTATCTGGATTTAACTACATCGTAGTTTATTCCTTAATTCATATTTATTCCATACATTTTTCTTAAATTCAACTTTTTACATTTGATTTAAAAAAATAATTTGTTAAGTCATATTCAGTCAGTTTTAAAAAAAAAAAGGAATAATGTGAAATTATTGGCTAGAGGCTATTAAAACAATTTTATATAGGCGTGATTGCACTAATCTTAATTTAAGGACATCGTGGTCTATTTTTCCTTGCATCTTTATTCAATATAATTGTTGTAAATTCAACTTTTAAACTTGATTTAAAAAATAATTTATTGTGCAATCCAGTTCTTTTATATATAAAAAGTAATAATGGGAATGTATTGGCGAGATGCTATTGATTTAAACAATTCTATATGGACATGATTGCCACTAATCTGGATTTAAGGGCATCGCTGTTTATTCTTCATATTTATAATAATTGTAAATTCAATTTTTACATTTGATTTAAAAAATAATTTATTGAATAATCCAGTCTGTTTATAGAAAAAAAATTAGTAATAATGTGAAGTTATTGATTTAAATAGTTCTATAGAAAAGCGATTGCCACTAATCTGAACTTAAGGGCATGGCACTTTACTCTTCATTGCATATTTATTCAAAACAGTGTTGTAAATTCAACTTTTACATTTTGATTTAAAAATAATTTATTGTGTAATCCAGTCCGTTTGTAGAAAAAAAAGTAATAATGTGAAGTTATTGGCGAGAGGCTATTGATGTAAGCAATTCTATATAGGCATTGCCACTAATTTGTATTTAAAGGCATTACAGTTTATTCTTTTATTGCATATTTATTCAATGTAATGCTTGTAAATTCAATTTTTACATTTGATTTGAAAATATATATCATGTTACATACATTTCTTTTCCCCATTTAGCTGTATTTTGTTGTATATTTTCTTTGTGTGTTTCTTCTTACTCATAAATACAACATTTATATACATTTAATGTGTTTCCATTCATTTTTATCGGCAAATAGTCATATTTGAAGTTTCATATAAATAAGCAATTTGTTCATTAAAAATATAAAAAAGCTTTATAAAACATGGCTAAGATCATATTGAACAATAACAACTCACTATTTAAAAAAAAAAATTATTCTTTATGCCATAACCAGTATCAGCCGGATAGCTATATCCTTAGGCGTGAAACAACCTGATTTTATGATTCAATGAAAGATTACTTCAAAATTTTTATATATTTTGTCATAAATAAAGATAAAATAAAATATCTTTTTAAAATAATATTAATCACTTTTTAATCATACCCAAATGAAATTATATCTTAGCATTAGTTTTTACCAACAATTTATTTTGTAAATTATATTAAAAAAACTAATTTTAAGCCAAAAATAATTATACTTTTCTTTTTATCAATTAAACTATTATGTTGTTATATATTTTTTTGGACGATTAAAATTTTATTGACTTTGAAATATGCTATGAACAGATTTAGAGATAAATAAGAATGAATAAATTCAATTTAAAGAGAATCTTTACCAAAATATTATTCAAGTATTTCCTAAACTATTTTTTTTTCCTTTTATGGGATAAATGTTTGGAAAACTAGCTGAGTATTTTGAAATGTTAATGAACCTGACTACTGAATCAATAAAAATTTTCAATAACTTTTTTAAGCTAATGTAAATACACTAGTAGCGCCATCTACTGGTAAGAACTGAAACGAATATTTTTTTATGAATCATATGAAAGTTTAAGAATAAATTTTGTGTTCAGCCTTTTTTCATTTACAAAAAATTCAAAAACTAATGTTGCTAAATGAAATTAAAAATATTTTAAAACTTCAAAATCAGTAATTCGTTAACATAAATGTTACTTAATAAGGTATGAACATTCAAGCATTTACTCTTTCCTTATTTGGTTATTAAAAATAACCTGAACGTTTAACTATAATTGAAATATTATGAAAACAAATATTATATTTAGTTCTTATTAACTAACATTTCTTATTTATTTCTATGAACTTTCTGCGTATTATGTAAATATTTCTATCAAGAAAATTGTGTATAACTATATACATTTTTTTTATGTTAAATCTTTAAAATAATAATAATAATAGTAATTTATAAAAATTTTAAATGTTTTCTTTTAAATACTATCATGTGTTTATTAAAATGTTTTAAAAACAATGTATTAAAAATTTAAATATAACTGAGCATTAACTGGCCATCACATTACTAAAAATAAAAATAATTATTTTCAGCTAATTATCGTTTGATTTATGCAGATATAGTAATAAAAGATTCCAATTAATTTTAACTCTATTGAATAATACGTTAATTGTTAAGTTACTATAACTGTCTTTATTATGTTCCCATGTCATTCATTATTCATTGCTTTAATAATAGCATAGTTCCGCGTAACTAAATATACCTGTCTGATGGTTAACCTGATAATGAAAGTTAGGCGAGTCAAATAATGCCCAGGAAATAGTTTGATTTTGAAACAATTGTCTTTTCATATACACGTGATTTTTAACATCAGATAAGAACAGGACACACTTGTAGGAGTTGTTAGTTCAGTCTATAAAACTTTTTAATCATTTATGTGTTCTTTCTTGGGTTATTGGATTCAAATGTGTATAAGCGTTGAATCTATATTGAATAGAATATTTACTAAAATTAGCCATTTACACCCAAAATTATTATTATTATTTTTGTGTATCCACAAATTGATAGTGCGTCTTGTTTATTAATAATCCACGAACTGCCCACAGTAGCGCATTCATTTGAAAGATAATAAAGAGTTTTTGTATAACGTTTTTTTATCGTCCGGTATTTTCTCCCTAGCGCGCATGCTCATAGGAAACATTATTACAAATACGCATGAGCGCTAGGGAAAAATACCGGACGTTAAACAAAACTCTCTCTATTATCTTCCGGAGTGACTTTAAGGAGTTAATGATCACATTGGTATGACATCAGGCAGAAAATTAATAAAAACTGCCAACAAATTGATTATTCATTCATGTTTAACTCAAACTGTCACAATTTCTACCGAATTTCCGTCAGTGATTGCAAAAAGGTTTACCGGATTTTACGAACTTTTGAACGAACTGGTTTACGAACTTTTCTTTCTTATCAGTTTCGCATTTTATCATGTGGCCACGATTTCGACAGGCAAAAATATTGGTAGTATAGGATCTATCTTGTTACTTTAATTTTACAACTAGAACATTTTTTTTTTAACGAGTTATCTTATTTTTACCAGAACTGAACCATGGACCATTGTTATAAAATGTAAGCATAATGGTCTAGAATAAAAACACATAGCGCTAGTGGACTGTTAAAAACGCGTTCTCTTTATTCCAAAACCAAACTTACACTTCTCATTTATTTCGACTCCAAACTCACACCAGCTAGTGTTGCCTTCTCCTGACTCACTCCAGCCAGCTCACCCCACATAGATCCCACACAGACAGGATGTTTTACAGACAGGCGTTGACGTCCCCTATACACTTATCCCTAAGGCAACAGCAGGCTAATATGAAATCATTATTTTTTTTTAAAATGGGGATTATTTAAACATTTTTATAAAAATTCGTATTGATGTTAAATAAATAATTCAATAAGTGTTTGTTTTATTTAAAAACTAATTGATACTTTTTGTATGAATTACGTAATATATATTTTTTTATTTCATATATTAAAATTTCTTTTCTTTCGTAATCATTAAAATTTCATTTTTATTTCATCGATTAAAAATTTATTTTCTTCCATAATCAGTAAAATTTAATTTTTTTATTTCATCAATTAAAATTCTTTTCTTTCCATTAAAATTAAAATTTCATAGATTAAAAATTCTTTTCTTCCATAATCATTAAAATTAAATTTTTATTTCATCGATTAAAATTTCTTTTCTTTCATAACCATTTAAAAAAAAATGTGCTAAAAAAAAAAAAAAAAAAGAAAAAGATTATTCTGCTACAACTTTTTCGCTTCTTGTTATGATAGATTATACATTATTACTTTATATTTTAACATTTGACAATTATTTAAAAATATGATTAATTTATGCTACGTTGTCAAGAAGACTTAAAAAAATATCTACAAGAAACTTAGAATATCAATGATTAACTAAATTTATTAGTTGGAGAGATTTTCGATAAAGTATGCGAGATATGAATCTCCATGAAAATGAAGAATGAAAAAGTTTGCTTGCCATATATCTGATCAAAAATATCTCTGTTCAATTACAATCGCAAAATTCAAAAAAAAAAATTTATTAATTCTATAGCAGATTAATGATAATTAAGGTAAGTAACAGTAGCAAAAAGCGGTTCTTACTACCAGATAATTACCTTTCAATAGAAAACTATTCTCTTGTGTATCGGGAACAAGTTCTTATCTTTTATCACAAGGCTCTGAATACATGACACCAAACTGTTCATGTGGTAGCGTGGCCGAGCGGTCTAAGGCGCTGGTTTAAGGCACCAGTCTCTTCGGAGGCGTGGGTTCGAATCCCACCACCGCTGCCAGAAAATTTTTTTATTAAAGAAGATAAAAAAAGAATGGTTTTTTTAAAGAAGATTTTTAAAAAAAAGAATTTACCTAAATTAACACAGTTAAACTGTTAACAGGCAAATCGTATTTTTCTTGATTAAGAAAGGTTAGATCGTATTGATCTTATAAATCAAAATTAAATTAAGTGCATTTTATCTGAGACTCTATAGTTTAAATATGACCCAAAGAAATAAGAAAAGATACATATCCAAATTTAAACATTGTCTGTGTAAAAATAAGTAATCTTATTCTAAATATTCAATATCTTATTCTTAATAAGGCGCATTACAAACTAAATTAATATTTTGAAAATATTAAAATAAATTTATTTGAAATATAAATTAGATAAAATAAACTACATATTAACAGCAACATAAATTTAAATGATATTGTTCAAATTATGGATCTAAAAAGATATCGATGAATTTTTCACTTTTTAAAATACTTATTTATTTTCCTTTTTCTGATCAAATATATTGTTTTTTTTTGAATTAAACAAAATAAAAAAAAAATTTAAATTTAATATCTGTATTTAACAGCTACTCACAAAACAATCTATTGTTCTTATAAAATGTTAAACAATAATACATTTTTATTGCTGTTTTGAACTATTTACTAAAATGAATTTCATTTATTATTAGAAGAATACGATACGAAAGTTTTAAACTGTAATTGCGAAAGTTTTATTATTTAAAATTTTGTAATTTTGCAATCACAATACAAAAGGATAAAAGATGCTGGTAAATTTTTAAGATTCTTCACATGCCTGTATAATCATTAATAATTGATCGTTTGTTTATGATAGTAAAATTTATTCATAGTAATCACATTAAAATTGAAATAATCATTTATTTATATATATAAAAAAATTTCTTATGTAAGAATCTAACGGAAATACAAAACTAACAATATTTATTATTTAACTAAAATCTACAAAAAAAAATTTGTTAGGGACATATATGTAATATTATAAAAACACTTGAGAAAATAAAGAAGAAAGATATTTCAGTATAATAAAATCTGTCATGAATATACAAAAAGTTAACAAAAATAACTTCATATCCTCTTTTTAGTGTTGTTGTTCTAATGCAGCTGGCAATACAGAGGCAGTTAATCTTTATGCCATAATCAAGTGCTGCACCGCTGTTACTTTTTTAGCACTACCCAGGATAGAAGTGTAGCTTGAAGAAAATGCTACGGACGCAAGTAACACTATCCCCACAACGCTCCTATTACACCGGGACCTACGGTTTAAAAGTGGATTCCGAACCACTACAAACATGCATGGCAACGCCGAGACTCGACCCTAAGACCTGCGGCACTGAGTGCTACAGAACGCTAGCCACTCGGTCATCAGGACCCTTGTCCTCTTTAGTAAAGAAAGCAGTAAAATGATTGATCTAACTTAATTTAAATTTTTATACAAAAATTAACGTAAAAATATCTTTTAATTTCACAAAGTTCTGACTTATATAATTGGCTTTTCAATTTAATAAAATTTATAATGGATATGACATGTGGTATGTTAAACATAACATAATATAATGTTACTTTAAAAACCGTTATTATAAATTACTGAGAAAGGAAAAATAAATAAATAAAAAGAAACGTTTTTAAAAAAAGTATTTAATTCAGATACTGCATAATAAATATTATGATCACACGTTCTATTTTTAAAAGCCTGTCCCATTGCCTACAAGTACTGTTTCGAAACGACAGAATGTCCTCTTTAGAAAAAGGGAGCAGAGCACGGTAAAATTTTTTATTTTCATTTTACAAAAGGGAGCTAAAAATAAACACATCTGAAGGAAGGTGTCTAGTATTGCTAGTATGACATATGGGCATGCGCAATGCCACACTAGACGCCTAGCATATGGGCATGCGCAATGCGTCTCACTTGTTTATAAGCTGGTCAGAAGCCTGCATATTCATTCAAAATTGCCGAAAATTAACTGTGGGGTTAACGAAAGATCTACGAAAACCCTAGTTGCCGAGTTCTATAAAATAAGCAAAGAATTTTAAGGTTGTGTTAATGTAACAATATTTAATAGGTCGAATGTAATCAAAATACATGGGACGAAATTCAAAGTGTACTGCATATATTGTTTGAAAAGGGATTTATTGATTTTACCAAAATACATAGTATTTCATGAGTATTCACTTATTTTTAATATTACTAACAGTAAAAAAATGTTCCAATATTTCAACGCAAAAGTTTTGGGTGGAATTATTGAAATACGCCGATCAATTTGTATTATATGAACATTCATGTGATAATTGAATATAATTTATATCTGGACAGCACTTAAAAGTAATAGCTCATAGTAGAGGGTACTTTCTCTTATAAATAAATACTAGATGAGGGAAAATGCTTAGTTGATAATCGCATTTCTTAAAAATAATGTTCACAACCAGTAATAAGAAATCCTGACAAAAATTTAATTTTAGTCCGAAAGCAACATCAAAGCTACTTTAAGTACGTTCTTTAGAAAAATATCAGAAAACACAAATTATTTTCACCTTTTTTTTTTTCATTAACAAATGAAACCTATAAAGAAAATATGCGTTTTTTCTTCACTATACATACTATTACTTAAAATTTATAGATATCCTGTTTGGGAGGGAAAAAAAAAAAATATGGTTATGTTAGTAATATTTATATTTTTGCAGAAAATTTCGTATCCAGTGTTAACGCTTCTAGGATAACGAAACATTAGCGTATGGGATGTGCATCGGCAATTGCATTACCTGGTGGGATTTTTAAGGGCTTTTTCTCGTTTGTTGTTTTCATCCCACTTGGTAGACAGCAACATCTAGACCAATTCCAAGAATCCTTGGGGTTCCATGGAAGGAGAGAAACGGGCGGCAGCTTTTATTGTGTTGGCGCACCTTTTTACGGAATAGGGTTACCCTTACGCCCAACAGTCTACAGTCATATTAGACCGGGTCCTTCGATACAAAATGGATTCCAAATCATTACAAACATTCATGGCACCGCCTTGATTTGAACCCTGTGGCACAAAGCGCCAAAGAGCTAGACACTCGACCATCATGCCCTGTACCATATGTGTAAGTGGCATTAAAAGAAGCTTAAAAAAGAAAGGGAAAAAATGGATCGATATTTTCTAAGTTTTAGATCTACAATTTAAAAAAAGGTTGCAGGTTCAATTTGAAGATTACTTAAACATTTATCATTACATCACACCGTTGTATTATTGATAACAATGTCAATTTATATTTCAAATAAATTTAAATTAATATTTTATAAAAAATAATTGATTAATTTCAATACTCTTCCCTTTAATACCATTTTTCAAAGGCACTAAATAGTCCTTGGTCTAATTCTTTTTTCGTTGAATACAAAAAATTCCGATGTATAAGAAATACTCTTTCAAACATGAAATTTTGATATCATTTCTGAAGGTACTAAACAGTCCTTTCATCTAATTCTTTATCATTAAACACAAAGTTCCAATGTATATATAAAAAATAAAATGGCGGGTAAACACGAAGAACATAAATTTTCCTTTCAATCTATATCAAGAATACATATAGATTGTGGAACTTTTTGAAATCTTTCTTTTGAAATATACTTTTCAACATATGTATTGAAAAACAAGAATGGCGAAAATACTACTACAACTTACTCATTTCTAATTAGGTTTGTCAGTAGTATTGTAACGAACAAAAACCCAACATTAGTATTTAATCTTTTTTAAAAGCTTTCGTGGCAAAAACAATTTTTTTTATAACTCACAATCAGTTGCCAGATCGAGGCTAAGTGCATTACGCTTTCGATGATATTGTTTACAAATTTCGCTAATCGCATTAGGAGCTAGGTGTGGCCACTAGATTCGAGAAATTATTTAACGTGGGAATCATAATGCTTTCTGAAGATTGGGAAATCAATTTTTTTTCTTAAAAATATGGGCTTTGTCCTTTTTTTTTTATTCGAGAAAACGATTTACATTTTTTTTTTTTGTCATGCCTTTGTGTTTCTTGGTCGATAAAAAGTTTTCTATTATCTTAGCGTAGTTTGGCAACAATGAATGATTCATTCTTCACTGTCAGTTTGAATGGTGGTTGTGTGTGTGTGGAAACTAGAGTTGTGGCTTGTTTACAAATTTGAAGCATTGATTATTTTGATTTTTAAAGTTTTTTTTAATCCTATTATGATGTCAGCCTTGTGAGGTTGCTTTTGATGATTTTGAACCAAATTATTACGGAAAAAAGAAATTAAAAATATTTAATGAGATTTTTTTTTTTTATTCTTGTTTACAGAATTTCCAATTGTTTGAATTTTACAGGTTAAAAAAATTATTATTTTTTTAATAGATAATTATATTTTAATAAGTCACGTTAAGAGCACAAAAATGAAATTTCTAATCTTTAAATTAGAACGATTTAGAATTCTTTTCACATTTGAAATGATATTATCGTTTGGGAATAAATAAAAATATTGTTTATGATAATCTATTCTACTTTTCGTACTGCAATAAAATTTGTGTTAAAAAAAGAATTTTTGTTTATCCGTTCTGTGAATGAAATAATGAATTTTGGTAAAAGATTAATTATAAAAAAGTAAGTAAATGAAAATAAAATCTCATAATTTATTATTAAAATGCTAATAATTTATACAAAATAGCAACTTATTATAAAATTATTATTATAACTTATTATAAAAATTAAAATAGCATTTACAAAATTTATAAGAAAAAAGAATATTTATAATTACATAATTTATTATAAAAAACTATTATTAGAATATATATAATTTATTATTTAAAATAGCGTTAATAATTTATATAAAATGGTAACTTATTATAAAATTATTATTATAACTTATTATAAAAATTAAAATAACATGCACAAAAATTAATAAAAAAAAAGAATATTTATAATATATAGTTCATTATTGAAATTATTATTAGGTTATCTATAATTTATTATTAAAATAGCGATAATAATTTATATAAAATAGTATAATTTATTATAAAATATAAGCGTTTGTAAGGATCTATCTTTATGCAGGCTCAATAACTTTATTATATTATAATATCTTTTATTTAATTATCTTTTTATTTAAAACCTTAAAATATGTATATAATTTAATATTAAAAAATTTGGTATGTTTTTCTAATTAGTAAAATTAAAATAACATTCACAAAAATTAATTAGAAAAAAAAATATTTATAATTATATAACTTATTATTAAAATTATTATTAGAATATATATAATTTATTATTAAAATAATGTTAGTAATTTATATAAAATAGTATAATTTATTATAAAATATAAGCGTTTGTAAGGATCTACCCACATACAGGCTCAAATAACTTTATTACATTATAATATTTTTTATTTAATTTTCTTTACATTTATTACCTCAAAATATGTGCATAATTTTATATTCAAAAGTTTGCCATGTTTTTCTAATTTTTGTAAAATTAAAAGAATATTCACAAAATTAAAAAAAAAAGAATATTTAAACATTTTTATATCATTAAAAACATTGTTTTAAAACAATATTAGTTTAATAAATCTGATATAAGTGTAATAAACATCAGTTTTCCCGATCTACATAAATTATTCTGCAGTTAAAGTTAATATAGCTTGTTTAAACTGAAATGTTTACACTTAAAGTAAAATTTTTAGATCCAGAATTTATATTTTTATAAAATTTCATTTAATTTTTCATTAACTTTTTCATAAAATTTCTTTAATAACATCGATTTCTTCAATCCTTGAGATAAGTTTATCATCAAAAAGCATTCTACAGGCTTCTCCTTTTATCACCAACATTCCAACACCTGTGAATGGCAGATGAACCGGCAAATTGGTTTCCAATCTGTTGTACACGTATGCAACGATCTCTCTCAAGCACAAATCCACTTTGAACCTGGGCTTGCGACAAATGCAGGATAGGGTGGAACGATTCACTGTCACCTGTGGATTGGGACCTAAAAGCAAACAAGTATTAAAAAAATATCCAATTAATTTTTAATATTGCATCAAATTAAAATGGGAATAAAGTAATTATTTAAAAAAAAAAAAAAAAAAAAAATTAACATTTACATTTTTTTTTATCTACAATGCTTATTAGATTGTTCATTGTTTTTATTTATGAAATCTTTTTGCTTGTTCATGAATGGCAGGACTTAGGAAAAAGGTGAAAAAATTATGTTATTTTATCTTTTGCTTGTAAAGGAAATTCTCTTATCTGTTTCTGCGTGTATTGATAAGAGTTATATCTGTAATGCATTTATAATAACAAATTATTTCATGTGTTAGTAATTTTATTTTTCATTTAAAAGTAATCTAGTGCCGTTTTATATCAATGATTTGGTAACTTAATTAATTTTAACTTGATGCAATACCGTTGCTTACAATTAAATTTGTTGTTTCTATAATAGAGAGTTTTTTTGCATACCGTATTTTATAATACGGTATTTTTTTTCTCCCTTACCGCGCATGCTCATAGGAAATTGCGCATGCGTATATGTAATAATGTTTCCTATGAGCATGCGCGCTAGGGAGAAAAAAAATACCGTATTATAAAAATACGGTATGCAAAAACTCTCATTAACTTCCTACTTGTAGTTCGTGGAGACGCTAGAATCATTACAATTTCGAGATACGAATTATAGGCAAAGAGTAGTAATAAATTAGAGCACGTATCGGGGTTGCCAATTTGGGACTAATCTAATCATCACGTGATCATACCCCTCACGTGACTTTTAAAATCACCATTGTCCACTGTTAGGAGTGACGTGATGATAGACCACTCTCATGGTTATTCTGCCATTAACTAGTACGGGACTAGACACTTTATTTACTTGCGTTTCAGAGGAAAACGAGCTTATATTGTATTGTGCAATGAACTGTACACATTTTAAGTTAGTTTTAGATATGTATTTCAAGATTTTTACTTTAATGTATGCAGTGATAGCTTAGCAATTTTGGCTAGCAATCCTTATTGTTGACCATTATTACTACTGGGAGAAAACGGTATACTATCATGCAACGATTTTCAAAAGAAATGGTTAATTTTTTAAACTGTAAATAGAAATTTGCCTTTTCTAAATATTTAGCATTTAAATTTTATTAAAGTAATTTCTTGCGTAATATACATGCAGAGTTTTGAAAAAGAATAAATTTTAAATAATCTTGTTAAAAACTCACCTTCAATTTGATTATGCGAATATTTTATCCTAAAGTTCAGTGCAAGCTGTGAAGATACCTCAAAAACCAAACGTTTTCTGCACAAACACCTCGACGGATTGTGGGCAATAGGGATTTTCACTTCTTGAGTGGAAAATTTTCCAATGCTTGGTAAAATTACATGCTAAATAAAGGACAAATGAATAATATACACTAATTTAAAAATAAATTTTAAAAAGTTAAACAAAGGTTTTATCAACTGCTTTGATACTCTAATTTTTAAATCTGTTCTTTAATTAAATCTAAGAAATTACATACGATTTAAAATTGAAGAAAATATTTTCATGTTTTTCCTTTTATATACGATAATATCAATTAGAAAATTCTATTTAAAAAAAGGAGAAAAAAAAAATATGGTTTAATAATTAATTATTTAAATTTTTATTTAACAAAAATAAGTGAAGCATGTACCTAATGAACTATCTGAACTTTTCATAAGTTAACATGTATATATTTTATGAACAGAGAATTGTAACCGGACAAAACGCAAGTGAAAATTGACGAATATTTTTGTTCGTGAATAAGAAATTAGTTTTTATTTATATATTGCTATGCTGAATAAAAAAGGAAAATGTAAAGTATCAACAAAAACATGAAAATTAATAAAAGAAAGGAGTCATGCCAAAGTACCACACTGATGAATATTATATAATGTAGTCATTTTTCCTATTGCCTTTAAAAGAAGGATTTAAACAAAAACAGTTCTTTCCAAGATGGATGGAAATAATTAAATAATACTAATGACTGAGAACCTTTCAAACTAAAATTCATTTCTGTTACTAACATTCTGTTTAATGAATTTTATTTATAGAGTCCAAAATTTCAAGTTTATTTACATGAAAAGAACTTTGTAATAATGCTTTCTCCTACCCACTGAAAAAAACGTCCTGTGGCGTTCAGGAGAAATGGTCAGTTGCTCTACAGGCCCTCGGAGAGGAAGTATATTTTAAGCATCTTCGCATAAGCCGAGTTTCAGATTTCCGTCTTAGAAGTGAACATTTCCACCAAATCTAAATTATCTGTTTTAAATGTGTAAAACATTGTATGTCTCCAATTTTATGTGTGTATTTAATTAAAGCTGTGAGTTCTAAAATCAGTGCCTCAAGTATCTCAACCCAACCCACCCAGTTGCAATTTGGCTGCCCAACCTGCGCACTACAACTTGAGATTTTTATAGCCGGAAAACATTGTCGTGACATCGAAATATTGCCCATAGAGAAACATTGTCGTAAACATTAGAATATGGATGAACAGATGTTGTTCGAAAAAAATTGTCATTTTTCTGAATTGAAGGGGAAAAAATGTCTTAGCTATATTTTTTATTTTGACTTTCCATTTTTCAGCTCAATATTTTAGCAAAAAACTGCCTAGAAATTTATTTTTCTTAAATCCAAAATAATTGCATGAATTTTTTTATCATAATCTCACACTTTTTTTTTAAAATTCATTTAAAAACCGGAAAGTTTTAATCGCTGAAATAAGAAATACAGTTAAAAATAGAAATAAGAAATATAATTTTTACACACATTTTTATATTTTGAATTAAAAAAAAAAAAATAAATAGAATAGATGCTTTAAAATCCCAATGTTTTAAAGAAATTTGTGATTTCTTGTTCGGCACCAGTCATATAAACTCTGATTTACTGGTTGAAAATCCCTAGATTAAGAATTAATAGTATGCATTAAAATTCTTCATACGTAATTTAGTATGCATAAAAATTTTAGATGTTTCTTTTGATTAAATTTTTTTAAAGTATGGTAAAATATAAAAATGAAAGACACTTAAATGTTTTATAACAACCAACTTTGTAATAGTATACCTTGTCCTGTAGTAGATAACACATTATAAATTTTCCTACTGCTTTCCAAACTGTAACAACATCTAAAAATAAAAGCAGCTTTTAATACATAAACTATTTAAACATAAAATGCTTATAAAAATTCGTAATATTTATTGTTTATTAACTGAATATAAATCATTAAGTACGTCAAAATATTTATATGGCAGAGTTGTTTATAATATGCTCTAATTAATAGCACATTTTATTCAAATATGATAAAAAATTATATAATGGAAATCACACCCGTTCCATGACGCCTTGTTCTTTGTCAAATTTATTCATCATCAATTTGTTTCATCTAATTAAATAATAAGTCTGTCAGATTTTTATAAGTATATTATAATGTTTTATTAATTTTTGCAGTTTAAATTACTTTATGATAATGATTTTATAAGATATAAAAAATTAAATTACATATTGCTTTATTAAATTTAAAAAAAAAAAAAGTCGTGCTATGTCATCAAATACTTTCGTCAATTAAGAGATTTTTTGAATATTTAAGTCTTTAAATATATTTCCTTGTAAATTAAAAAAAAATTTCATTAATATATAAGTTATAAAATTAATTTAAAGTCTCTGTGTTATAGTATAAATGAATTATATTTATTTTAAAAGTTATTACACATTACAATCAATTAATATTTTAAGAAGCATCAATATATTATTAACAATTATTGATAAAGATTTAAAGTTTTTTTTTTTTTTAAGGAAAAACAAATATTTTGAGCATATGTAGTTAATTTTTTTTGTCTTCTGATTTATAAATTTTATAATTAAAATTAATTTGAAGTTATTTACTTTTATTTTTTTTAACTTATTTAATTAAAAACATAAAATAGACGCACAGAAATTATATTTTCAGTTTAGATGGGAATTAAAGTTAAGAAAAAAATTATCTGGCAGCGGTGGATTCGAACCCACGCCTCCGAAGAGACTGGTGCCTTAAACCAGCGCCTTAGACCGCTCGGCCACGCTACCATACGTTACTGCTAACAGTTTAAGACTGAAATCAAAATTAGGATAGATAAGACGTTGGCCTCGACATAGGCGAGATACAGCTTTTAGTTTCGGCTCAGAAGGAACGTAGATAAATGTTTCTTCCATCATAATATTACTTATATTTTCTACCATGATTTTCTATTTACAACTGTGCCCAAAAAGGAAGACCAATTATTTATTTTTCAAAAAACTCCAAAATTCCAAATTTATTTTGTCGCCTTGAAAGTAATCCCCTCCGGACACAATGCACTTATGCCAACGGACAACGGTTCTACACACTGAATTCAGTGTGTGGAAAATAAAGATTCTAAAAATAGCTCATGAATTCATCGAAATATACATTGGATAAAAGATTTTTAAATGATTAAAAAGGAGTAGTGTATATTTTGTCCGTACTAAATCCATTTTACTCTTTCTGGAATAAATTTGTTTTAGCTCGGTTAAAAGTACTAGTAAAGTATGGTACTAGATGCTGAGAAGTTCTCTGTACTTCCATTGCTGATAAAGTTTGTAGTAAATAATTCTTAATTTTTGTATTTAAATAATAATAATTAATAACAATAATAATTTAAATAATAATAAACCTTTTAAAATGCGTTAGTGTCCAGGAAAAAGTTGAAATAATATTTTCTAATATTAAAGTTAAAATAATATTGTTAATTTAAAATAAATTGTCTAATAAAATAATATTGTTAATTTAAATAATATTGTCTAATAATAAAGTTAAAATAATACTATTAATAAAAAAGTTAAAACAATATTGTTAATTTAAATAATATTGTCTAATAATAAAGTTAAAATAATACTGTTAATTAAAAGTTAAAATAATATTTATTGTTAAAATTTATATTTTAAGTCTCTTTCTTTTCATTCGTAACAAAAAAATCTATCAAAATAAAACAAAGGAATTATAAAATTTGGACAAAATATTTGAATTGTAGAAAAAAAAAACATATTCCAAAATCTCAATCCTGAGAGGACACATAGAATCGTATTATAAATCAAAGGTAAAAAGCAAAGAGACAAAAACAGATGCAAGTATTTTAAACAAGATTAAGGGTCAGGAAGTTAACCTTAAAAGAAGAATTACCAACATCAATCAAGAAAAAAAAAAATTCATTGATAACTTTCCTTGAAAAAAACAAACGCGGAAACCAACACACGTGAAATACTTGAAAAGAGACTTACTTACCTTCTATTGTTAATTCTTTCCCTATCAGAGAGTAAGGAAGTTCTTCAACTTCTTTCAGAACTTCTTCAATAGATCTCATCACTTTTTCGGTGAGATTTTAAATTATCTGCCATATAAATATATTGAGAAGATTCAGTAAAATGCAAAAAGTATGCAAGTTATTGTTTGATTATTTGGGGTATAAAAATAGAAAGTCTTTTTTAAAAAAAATTTCCTTTATTTTTATAGATGATATCTATTACCTGATAAGGTTTTCTGCTAAATTTATACTTTATTTTCATAATTTTTTTTTTTTTTTTTACTACCGTGAATATTTTATAGTTATAGTACAGTACAGACAGTACATATTTCATTTAATAGTAATTTAAAAGGTATAATTTACACTGAATTCAATGTGTAAAAATATTATAAACAATGGAACAAATATTATGGAATAAAATAAAAATTCTATAAGGAAAATTAAATTGTTTAATAACAAAAATAATCGTGCAAGGCTTTTAAAGAGATATGCTAATTTTTTTTTTACTTTGTGAGATTTTACACTTTAAATTCATTAAAAACATTATATATTAAATTTCAAATTATAGTTTTGATTTTAAAATATTTACTTGAATTTGAAAGGATTGTTTAGAGTAAAAATGAATGCTGATTATATCCAATTCCTGCATAAATTTAAAAAATAAAAATTCTGGAAATAAATTTTAAAAAATTTAAAAAATAAAGCGAATTTAATAATAAAGATTACAGTAAATCAAAATGGAATGCAATAAAAATATAAAAAAAATATTGTTCTAGATATGTATTGAATTTTATTCTAAGAATATTCAAATTTAAAATATTTATGATTTGATTTTTACTACTTAGCATATTTTAAAAATATTTGCTGCAAAACATTTAAATATTTTACTTAAATATTAAACTACTAACTTAAATTAAAATGATCTTTTGATAGACCCATGAAAATTAATTGAAAGACTTTTCTATAAAATTTATTATAATCATTATTTTATTATAAATATATTTTATTATAAGAAAAATGTTACTTAAACTAAGCATGTGCTAACTAAAAAAATTACTTTTAATTTTATATTTTACTTGATTAAATTTTTTACTTAGAAGCGTTTATTTATACTAGTAATTAAAAAAAGGTAATAATAGAGATATACTTGAGAAAGTTAATAATTATTTATTACTTGAAAAAAATGAGTAGAATTCTAAAAAATTATACTGAGAAATTTAAATACAAGTTCAAAGTAGTTAACATAAAAATGTCATAAATAACTGACGTTTAAAATATCTTAATTAAATGCGTAACTGCATTTTCGTTTTCAATTTTCTTAATTTAATGTGAATTAGAAAAACCTAATTAGAAAGAAACAATGTCATTTATTTCAAAATTTATTAAAATTTATGTTGATGTTGTTTTGGTCTTATCTTTAAGGATATACAGTTAATATAATGATATGAAAATATTGTATGTATATTTAAATTTAAATAAAAGATTTTATATAATAAATATTTGTTATTTATATAATAAATATTTGAAGAAGAAATTTTAATAAATATTTGATGATGAGAATTTAGAAAATTATTTTATCTTTTTTTTTATGTATAAGAGTATGATAACTTTTATTTATGTTTTACTTAAATAAATTTGCTTATAGATCTACATCAACTAATTTTCATTGAATAATAAATTTATAATGATCTTAGAATAAATATATTTATCTAAAGCTATAAAACTACGTGTACAAACCTCATGCATAAATGATGTTAACTGCTTTAAGTTTTTTTTTTAATGTGATAAAAAAATATCTTACTTCAAAAGTTAATATATACAAAAGTTGATAAAAATGCTGAAAGCTGTGAATTATTATATAAATTTCAGAGTAAAATGAGTAATCTTCCTTTGAAGATTCCTTAGAAAAAGCGTTTTTATGAATAATACCTCAACAGAAGGTTGAAAGTGAAATGTTTACAAGACGTTACCATGGATACTGGATGGTAATATTATAGATCAATAAATTCTAGTTAAACTTATTGACAGAAGTTCATCGAAAATAGCAATCATTTAGTTAAATTGATGTTTTTTGTTTTTGTAGAATTTTATGTGGTCTCAAAAATAGTTATGTCACAAAATTTTTGTCTCAAAATATTTTCACTAATGGATGCTAATTAGAAAATTTTTTTAAATCTGAATTTTAAATTTGAATTGAATCATCTTATGAAATTTAAATAAATTTTAAAGATTCCCTTTTTTTGCATTCAACTGATTTGAAGCATTTAATTAGTGTGACAACAAATAATAAAGTTACAATTATTTATTTTACGATATTTTTATTTAAATTTTTTTCTTTTTAATATTTTTAAATTTAAAATCGAGCAAATATTTGTTTTCTGATCATTTCAGATATGAAATGTTTTACAAACCAAAATTTTAGAATCTCTTTTCAAAATATTAAAATAAAATAATCTTTTCCTTTTTAGTCTTATTCAAGCTACTTCAGTTGTTAAAATTTTTTTAATTTCATTGATATTCAAATTATTGCTTCATTTAATATTCAAATTAAATGAAAAATCATTAAATTTAATCAGATAAAACGAATTAAAATTCAAATTAAATGATAAAATCAAATGAAATGATAAAAAAGAGCTAATTTGATATTATCAGAATACACTGAGGAAGAAACTTTTTCAGAAATTTGAAAGTAAATAATTGTAGAAAAATTTGTTAGATCCATCAGGATATATGAACAAATATGAAAATTTAGTGTAAAAATAAAATCACCTTAGAATTAAAATAGTAAATAAAATATTTTGTAAATAAATATTTTTTCATAATGGTTTTCATTTTGTGAATAAATGTTTTTTCACTCAAGATGTTCTATATTTTAAAAATAAATAAAATAATTTTCTTAACAAAAACCATAACCATATCTAATTTTAATAAAACTTCATTGGAATTAAAATTTAATTTTAAATAATTTTAATGAATATAAATATATGTATGTATGTATAACTTTAAAAATTTAACACTTATAGGTCCAATTTTTTTGTGTGGTTTTGTCAAAAACCACAGAAAGAGTTGTCATTAGTTATTTTTAATTCAAAAAAAAATTTTTTTTTTTATTATAAACTATTTTTTTTAAAATTCATCTAGAGTACCGAGCGCCATCTAGTGGCAAGATGGTACTTCATGTTGACGCTATTTAGCATAATTTTCTATCAATTAATTGGTTGTTGTTTATTTTTGTTATTAAAATTATTTTGAAATTAAACTGAAATTTTTAAGTATATGTGATTTTGTTCTACTTTTCAACATTTTTTGTTTTCATATGTTTGATTATGTAGGCTTAACAATTATTTTTTTCTCCATTTCCATTCTTTTTATTTATCTAAATAGTAATTCAGAATAATATTTTCTTTATGATTTTTGAACGATAATTTTTAATCTTCATTTATTTTGTTCTAGTAATTGAGAATTTCTCTTGGTTCCTTTGAGCATTTTAAATAAATTATTTTCTAATAAAATTTATTGACGATAAAATTTAGTCCTGTATCTGGCAACGCTGGTTCATATCTACTAGTATATCAGTCATAGAAGGGAATTTTTTTCTCAGGATAGTAAAAATTTTTAACAAGCATTTATAAACTGTTCTTTAAAAGCTAAATGAGTAAAAAGTATTATTTTCTATATTATATGTATTATATTCGATGGTATTAGAAATTGCTTTTGCATTCAAAATCTACTAGTATAAAACATGAAATTTGTTTTTAAGAAAGGAAATATTTTTTATTTATGCATATAAATTAAATTAAATTTAAAAACGAAATGTTAATGTAAATTACATTAATCTACATACTAGAGAACTACGGCAAGAGAAATTGCTTTTGTTTTCAAAAAGTTCCATATTTATAATATTTTCTTTGTCTATATATTTACATTCTTTTTTTTATAATATTCAATAATGATATATGATTTCGATTAAAAAAGATTGATAAAAGTTTGATCAGAGTAAAAAAGAAATATTATACTGGACACGGAATAAAAAAATTAAATAAGTTTATTTGTATGGCGTGAATATTTTATTCTAATTTACAAGACCACTGCCAAATTCAAGGCAGCGGTGGTCCTCTTTCCAACAACCGATGTGGCATCTTGCAGCCTGTTTTGGACAGATTGCGAGCACTTCTTCTTCGTAGTTGTTGCAAAGAGGTTTATGCTGAGGTACCTGTTCATGATCCGGTTTCTTCTTTTATCATTCAGTTATCCTGGAATAGATTTAAAAATAATCTAGATTATAATCTTTTCTGTTATGTAGTTCTATGAGTCAACAGTAAATTAAATTAATTTGACAGAAATAGTGATAATTTTCATAAAAAAAATAATAAATAAAAGGACCAAAAATATGAATAAAACGAAATAAAGCATAACTAGTAAATAAATTAATATACTTTAGACTTAAAAGTAAATTAAAAAAATAAGTAAAAAAAAATTTACTTATTTTTAACGAACTGATTTCGAATGATGTAAGTCTTTTGCTTTAATTTGTTTTTTAAATATGAATAGAAATGAAGATTTTTCATTTGGACATTTCGCAGTTAAAATATTCAACAAACCCTTGTAAACTTTGGTTTTCTTTAATCATTATTTAATAATATAAGAAAAAGTAAAAATACATAAATATTATTCTGTAAATTTACTGTATCAATATGTACAATATGTATAGTAAGAAGTAACTCAATTTCACAAAGCTGATACCACTACATTACACCTACACGAGGGAATTAGGAGAAAAATATCTTTCTTAATTATTTTCTGGAGGTAAATAGCCCTTATTTGCGATACTCATGAAAACGTCCATTCAGTTTCCACGTTGCCATCCATGTCTGTTTACTTTTTTAAGTAGCACTAGTTAAGCTAAAGATGAATAAAATACATAATCATCTTATAAAAAGAATCAATATACATCAACGTTCTAATCCAGTGGTCCTCCTCATATCTTTTTCTTTCTTGGTCAAATATTCTTAATTATTTGATGAGTAATAGTGTTATTGGAGTAAGATTCTTTAGAATGATTTTGTACATTTTAAAATTTAAAATGCTTAATTATTATTTTGATATGTATATGACTTTATAATTTACTGCTGCTAAAAAAAAAACTTTTAATCAAAACCAAAGTCATTTAAGGAAAAAAAAAATCTTGAAATATAAATCTCTTCATTTTTTACATCTTTATAAATGGTAAACAAAATTATAAAAAACTAGTTACTTTTTAAGCATCATTTTTTTGGCCTAAGGGCAAATTGAAAAAAACAATTTTAAAAGCAAGAATATTCAGAACTAACAATTTTCCTATTGGGCATATTAAAAAAAAAAGATATTAATAAAAGTTTGTCATTTGGAGAGTTACAGCAAACCCGATTTTTAATATTATTTCATAAGTAATAATTAATCATTACTTAATTAATTACCAGTTCTAATGGTGGTATGAATAGTATCCAGGAGCCTCTGACTTGTGTCCATAAATGGGGATGGCAACTTTGGGTTGATAGACAGGTACTAGGGTTTGTGAGAATAGGCTGGAGCAACTTTTGCACATAGATGGGAGCAGGTGCTACAACAGCCTTGTGGGAATAGACAGGGGCAGGGGCTGCATAGGCTTTGTGAGAATAGACTGGGGCAGATGCCACGATGGCCTTTGTGTGCATAGACTGGAGCTGCAGCAGCAACTGGAGCGTAGTGAGCTGGTCCGTAAGAACTGGCATAGCCATGTTTGCCAAGATCGTGCTTGTCGTATCCGTGGTGTCCATGGTCAGATTTCAAATGTCCAGAATTTCCATAGGCATAACCTCCATGCTTATTATGAGATCCATATGCCTTGTGGCCTGGTCATCATAATGTCCAGCATCCTAAAAATAAAGTAAAAAATGTATGATCAGTACGTTTCTTTTTAAAAAATAAATATATATTGTTGATTTTAACGGCATTTATATGAAGTAGATGTACCTGTATTTTTGAAATGAGTGATAAAGTGTATAATTTAATTGAAAAATATTATTCACTCAAATTAAGACTAATAACCTCCTACTAGTACACCATGCCACATCACTGTGTGTAGGACAGAGATGCCTTCTATATACGATTTGGAAATGTGGGTGAAATTGAATGAAATTGAATACGATGAAGGCATACCAAACTTTGTGAATTTAGTTGCCTTTTGGTGTTTTCTAGTCTATCTAGTTAAATGTGACATATACTTAAAAGGCAAAAAAGTTCAATTGTTTTTATCAAAAATTTGAGTTTTTATTTCATTTAATTTTTCAGACAATGAAGTAAAATGAAAAGTTGAAGTATTCCATAGTAAATATTTCTGTAAAGTATTTCTTATTTCACTAAAATTATATTAAAAATAATTTCAAAAAAAAAAAAATTATAAAATTATTTTCTTACTGAGAAATATAAGTACACTGTTCAAAAAATAATTAGTTTTTGAATTTGTTAGTTCTTCAATTTGTTTTGCCCTGATCAATAAAAATTGATAGAACTGATATTTTCCATTGTGGAAGAAAAATTAAAAACTATTTCTTTAAAAGATACAAAATTCCCCTGAATTATCTGATCAATTTAATACAAAATGATTTCTGATTAAATGTAATAATTTCTTTGATTTTACCTTGTAATCGTGATGAGCATGATCGGCATGGCTGTCGTGGTGTCCAGATTTGTGAGAATCAATATCATGGAGATGGACTTGCTTATCGTAAGAGTAAGCCTTTTCGTATCCACTACCACTGTTCTTTACGTAACCACCATGCTTTCCTGTAACGTTAAGGCACATTTAAGAACTCAATATTCAACTATATAAGGACTGTATATGTGTATTCATAACTGCATTCAGTAATTATGTCGACTTTTTTTTAAAAGATTTCTTACGAAACTTTAAATGGTAAAGAAAAATTAGCGAAAAATATATTTTATTCAAGAAGCTTACCATCTGAAAGGATTACCAGTTAAGAAAATTTGAATGAGTTTGGAAGGAACATTATATACAAGAGTTGTCTACTTTTGTCCGTGCATAAAATATTTTTGCGTTGAAATAATCTACAAAAATAATTTTCAAAAGTATTTTGTGATTTACTTAATTACCATTTCGTATTTCAGTGAAAGAAAAATAATGTCTGTTTTAACTAATTTTTAAAAAGCATTCAATTACTGATGGCTAAAAAACTTAATTTCATTAGAGCTTTTTAATAAATTGTTAACTTTTACTTATTTTAAAAAGAAATTATTTTTCTAAAATTTCAATTTCATTAAAAAGTTAAAATTAGCTTAACAGTTATGATCTGAAATATTTAAAATCTCAAATGAAGGTACGGTGATGATTAAATTTTATATGATACTTTCTTTTAATGTTAAAAAATATATCAAAATTTCTACAATATTTTTTTAAAGTTTTGTAGAAGAACCCAATAAAATAATAATATTATTTTATATATTTCATATTTTTCGCTTCGCTCTCGGATTTGTTATTCATATTCTCAAATTACAATATTCGTTGCCATTTTATAATATAATTTACACTCAAAAATAAAAGCCCTATTATTACTTTAAAAAATTGCATTATTACTTGTTTGTAACGCCAACTAAAACGATGCTATGTATAGTATTGATTATTATTAATAGATATGTTATATATCGAATGAAATACATTTGGAATTTTATTAAACTGACTATGTTTTAATATTGTTCCTGATTATTTTCTATTAATAAAAAGTACTAATTTACCGAAATGCTCATGATGGCCATTCTTAGCTCCATGAGCACCATGATCATCATAAGAAGAGATCAGATGAGATCCATGTTTGTCATAACCGGACTTTCCTTCTTCTCCATGGTCAGCATAATGTCCATGTCCATGAGTCATGGGCTTTGGAAGTTGTCCATGAGAACCATATCCATGATTACTATGGCTAGCTGCATGAGATGGGACTGGGTAATAGTCGTAGTGGTGTGGGGCACTTTCTTCTGCTACCAAGTCTTCGGACTTTTTCTGTGCCAATGCAACAGTTGCCAAGGGCAAGAGCAAGAATCTGAAATTAGTAGAAAAACATCTTAGTAAAACTATTTAAAGAGTAATTCTAAATGAAGATGAACATTTTATGAGGATTTGATTAAAATAAAACTTCTAATATAATATAAAATAAATTTTTGATTTTGAAAAGTTTTGATAATTGTTTATTGCCCGATAATTTATTACAAAAGGCTTTTCAATAGTTTTCAATAAAAAGAAAAAAACATTTATAGTTCCACGGTGAACTTTAAATAAAATCAAACTTGTGAATCAACCAGTTAAAGTTAACAAATAGCTAATATATGTTAAAATACAGTTATAATTAAGTTATTTAGACTATGACGATGTATTTTAAATTAAATAATTACTTTTATGTTATGTGATGTTATATTGTTAGTTTGTCAGAATAATTAGAAATCATTCATAATAAGACCAAAAGTACTAATTTTTAATGATCTAAATTTTTGTATGTTTTCAAACGAATTTACGTGCAGCCTACAGAAAGAATTTATAGCAATAATAAAAACAAATTAATAAAAGTCTAAACATTTCGGAAGAATTAAAGGTAATAATTAACATGTTTATTCAATGATTAAAATAAATGAGAATAATTTTACATTTGTTATTTACTTTTCGATGTTTTTTAATTAATATTCATCAAGACAATCAATATCTTAATAAAATATAAATTTATTTTTTTTGTAAAACTACAATAGCAATGATGAGAATAAATATATTTTAGTTAGATATAATATTGCATCAATTAAAAACTGTTTAAAACATTTAAATTTCATTAACAATTAAAAATTCGGAAAAAAAGGAATCCTCATTTAGTTATTAATTATTCTCTAATTATTTAATTATTTAATACATTAATTAATTAATAAAAGAAAAATTTCAGACAAATTCAAAAATCGTATAGGAACTGTGGCAAAATTCAACATGCATTTTTTTTTTTTTTGCAAAAATTTATAAAGTGTTATTCTTAAAATAAAAAAATTTAAATCTCAAAATTCAAATTCAAATTCTTAAATTATTAAATTTAAAAAATTTGCAATTAGATAACTACGAAGAAAAAAATATATATAATCTAACTATAGCCTCTACCATCATAGATGAATATGCAAAAATCGGGATGCCATTAAAAGGTAACTAAGAATGATTATTGATATGCTTTTTCTAAACTTAATTCTGTTATTTCTGGTAGAGGAATTTAACTATATCAAATAGAAAAACCGATCAAGCTGAAATAATCCAATAGATTCAATGGGTCCAAATATCTTCAATGATTCAGACAGAACACCTTACCTCGAATCGCATATTGTCTGATAGGTTGTCTTCTGCTAAACCACTGATAGAATGTGATTTCTGTTTTGTGAAAGGATAGCAGCTTATATACTCACTATGTGACTATTTCCTTTGTCTATTCTCCTCCCCCCTTTTCAATGTCTTTTGACAATCCCTCCTCATTTCCACCAACTTCCGGCGATGAAAGTTGTAGTGACCCATAAGGACCAACTAGGCCAAAGATTAGACAAATCATTATCGCATGCCAGATCTGTACCTTTTTTTCATACCCATTATTTCAATAATTTTTTTTTTTTTTTCTTTTACGAAAGGGAAGCTTACTTTCCTTTTCGTCGGGTGGCGTGTGTGAAGCGGCTTTTTGACCCGTTGCCGGTTCCTCCACAACGTCGGATCGTTTGGTGTTTCTTTTTTTTTTTTTAATTTTTATTATTTAGATTTTTTTTATCGTTTGTTTTTGTTGTTGCGTAGAAATGATCGCTGTAGTTCAAATGGACAGTGAAGTAATGAGGTTTTTTGATGTTGAAGACTCTGTTGTGATTTTTTTTGTTTATTTGTTTTGTTTATTTATTTATTTATTTTTTGCTTTAACGACGTTAGATCATCAGACAACCCCTCCCATTAATTTTCACGATCGTGATATACCGAGGCAAAAAAATCGTACGAATTGTTGATTATTATCGAAGCATTACTTTAATTTGTGGAGAAATAACGGGTGGGATTTTGGGGGATTGTGAAATTGATAACATGAAAGTTTTTTTTTTTTTTCTAAACCGCTTGCCTTTTGATGAAATTTTTGTAATTTTTTGAATTTTTTTCATTGCTGTAATTTTGTCGGTTTTGGAGTAAATGCGTTTTATGTTGTGGGGGGCGTAGTCAAACATTTACATTTAATACAGAGATAAAACCAAATTGCCGTGAAAAGTTAAAATAATTTCCGGGTTTTTCTCTATCTTGATAGTTGATATTTTAATATTCATTTGTTGTCCTACATTTTACTCCTATAAAAGTTAAAAGTTATCTGTTTTAAATAAGTGTTCTAAAAAATTAATCTTTTCTCTAACTTTTTATTTAAAGAGATTAAAGTTTGCATAAAAAATTATTGTGCAAGTATTATAAGCAATTTATATAATATGCATGGTAACGAAGTTTTTATACTTTTTGCATTCTAATTAACTAAATAATAATGTTAAAAATATTCTTTAAAAAATTTTTGATGGTAAGCACAAATGTTTGATAATGACTTTACAAATTTTGCTTACATTATTATTTTCAGTTTTTATTTCTAGTTGTATATAACATATTATTAAAGGATGCTTTTCTTTGTTTTAATGAAACATAAGGTAAAAAAAAAGTAATAAATCAATAATCATATCAATCAAAAATAAGACGATGTTGAAGATATCTAATTTTTTAATATCCAAGAGTTATCCTTTAAGTTAAAAAATAATGCAAAATTTAAAATTAATATTCAACATTCGTTTGTCGTCCAATATTTTACTCCCATAAAAGTTATGTATTTGAAACAAAATTTATTTTCTGAAAAATTATTTTTCCCCTAGTTTTTTATGTAAGAGATATTAGCAATTTGCATAAAAACTTATTATTAGTTTTATAAACAATTTATATAAAAAACTTAGCAATTTAATAAGCAATTTGTCTAATATGCGTGTTAACGAAATTTTATTCTTTTGCATTTTAATGGACTAAATAATAATATTTAAAATATTCTTTAAAAAAAGATATTTGATGGTAAGCACAAATGTTTGATAATGACGTTACAAATTTACTTAGCTTTTATTTTTATTTTTAATTTTATTTCTAGTTATATATAACACATTATTAATGGATACTTTCTTTTGTTTAATGAAACATAATGTCAAAAAGTAATCGTCTTACTAATAAACATATCAATAAAAATATCGATGTGATAAATATCCCATTTTTTTAATATCCAAGAGTCATTATTTAAGTTAAGGAATGCAAAATTAATTTTAAAAAGATCTTAAAAATATATATTTTGCTTTTTTCTTTTTTTAAAAAATATTCTGGTGATAAAAATAAGCCAATGATTAATTTGTTCTTTATTTTAATTTAAATAATCATGATCTCTATAAATGTTGTCAAGGTTATAAATATAAGCTAATTGTACCAAAACTTCAAACATAAAAAAAATTATGAATTGAAAATTAGTAACTACAAAGACTGCTCACTTGGATTTGGGTAAAATTTAAAAATGTTATCAAATTTGCTGAACGAACTAATACGTAATTCTATATTATGAAACCAAATTAAAAATATAAATAAAGTTCAGGTATCTATACATTGTGGAAATTTTCTATTTGAGAGTACTGTTTCAATAACATTAAAATAATTGTACGGTTTTAGATATTTTTATAATTTATGATTTAATCAATAGTTTCTGCTAAATTGTAAATTTATTAAAAATTTAATATGAATTTGACAATCGGTGGTGATAAAACGGGTGTAATGTCAAATAATCAGTGTATTCAACATCAAACGTAATAATCAAAATAAACATAAATGTAATCAACATCAAATGTAATAATCAAAATAATCAAATGCGTAGTAAACATCAAATTTAATAATCAAAAATAGTCATCAAATGGGTAATCAACATCAAATATAATAATCAAAATAATCATCAAATTTCTAATTAAGCTCAAATCTACTATAATAATAATACTAGAAGGGCTAACAACTAAATATATTATACAATTACCTATGAATATTAAAAAATATCGTTGAAAAATTTGATAAGATAAATCCACTATATATTTTTCATTGAAAATCATGGTGTTTCCTTAAAACCAGTTTATAATAATCTCTCAATATCATAGTAAATTTTAAGTATATTTTTGCATTCTGTGCTTACAGAAAAAATCACAATAATTGGTAAAATATCTGTGTTAGGAAATGATGTAACATTGATTTAATTTTACTTAATTAATATAAGCATATAGAACTTCTTTTCACTTACTTTTTAACTTCATTTTAGGGCATGTTATCAACAGTTTTTTATTCTTAAAATATATTTTCATTTCAATTATTGCCATGATTCAGTCGAAGTTAAATTAGCATTAAAATAAAAAATAATAACTGGAAAGAGCATTCCCTTTTCGAACTGTATACGGATATATGATTGCTAGGCAATGTAGCCCAATATGCAAGAAAATGGTAGGATTTGGAATGCAGTTGTAAGAAAGGTTAATGATATAACAAAAGAATTATCTCAATTTTTTGCAATGCACATTGTTATTTAAAAAAGGGTCTTATAATATTTATTTTATAGAAATGTAGCTATTAATTGCAATTTCATTACATCGTAATTTAATTTATATTATCAAATGAAATCATATTAAAAATTTAGAATGGAGAAATAAAAAAGAAAAAAAGTAGCAAAATCTACAGATAAAATTTGTTAGGAGAAAAAGTATAAGAAACATAAAAGTAATTTAATTTTATTGAAGAAAACCATGAGTTAAATTTAATAATATGATTTTATTTCATAATCTAACTAAAAATCTAAAGCAAAAAATTACGCCACTAAGTTTTAAACCATGAAAACTTTCCTTACAAATTTATTAAGGATGTAACCTATCAAAAAATTTCTAAATGTCACCATGTCAAATTTCTAAATTTCTAATGTTAGCATCATTGGTTGAATTTGTGTTAGTTTAAAATAATTTGTATTTAAAATGCAAAAATAATATAATACACTTAAAAATTAAATATGGAATCAAAATTTGAACTTTATGATTGAAACATTCACAATCAGCATGTTACGTTATTCAACCTGTTGAAATGCATTATTCTATTTATGTAGTTTCTAGATTCTCTTCAATGTGGCACAATTTTTCTTATAAAAGACTTTAGTATGTAATGTATCATTTACTTCCGGTATGAATTTACTTCCAGTATGTATTTATTTTTAGTATGTATTTATTTATAGTATGTATTTATTTTCACATAACATACTTCAACGCCCTGAAAATGGAATTTCAAAACAGTTGCTAACATGTAGCTGATTCAGGACACATATCAATTCAATGAAAATAAATTCAACATAATTTAAAACAGATGATAAGGGTTTTAACCGTTTAGAAGGAAAATTCAGAGGTATCAGAGATCAATCGCTAGCAATCGTTAACAATTTTATCAATCGTTAACACACTAAAAACATATTTCCAACGGTGTCAATAACATTATGATTTTCTAATATATGCGAAACTATTTCTAAATAGAAATAATAAATATATACTTGAAATAAATATTTTTGAATATGATTGTCGAAGTTAACGATTGAGATATTGTTTTATGAGATACGGAAAAGAATATAAAGGTTAATTTGTTATCAACAACGCATTTAAATATATTGAAAGTTTTGAAACTAAATCTAATTTAAATGGATGGCATTATATGCGAAACTATTTTTTATAAAAAGAAATAGTAAATATACATACTTTAATTAATAAATTTTAAATATGATCATATAGGTAAGTTACAAGCAAATCATATAAATTAAACGTGATATTTTATGAGAGATTAGAAAAGACTATAGAGGTTAATTTGTTCTCAAGCAAAATCTTATTAAATGTATTTTTTAAAAACTAATCTAAGGAAAATTTTCTTTTACTCTAAAAAAAAACAGTCAAACTATACTGATTATAAAACCATTATTAAAATGAAATTGGTTTAGTTTAATGTATTGTTGATAAATTTGTTTATTTTCAATATCACTTATTGAATTGAAATACTGCTTAATAGAATAAGAAATCTGCAGAATAATTGACCCAACATCAGATATGCGACGATAAAATATATATTTTCATAACAGAACCCTCAAATTATCCTATTTCCTTTAGCACACAGCAATTCCTTTGTTATACCCTTTGTTACAGTTTTTTTTTTTTAACGTAAAGATAGTTATTTTTCAAAATGTACACTCTCACCCATTGATAGTTTTATTCATTATTCTCTATTTTACTCGAGGTGAATGAGAGCACAGCTTTTATTTATTTTGCTTTTATAGGAAGTCGCAACAGATATTTCCATGAGATAGTGTACAAACAATAATTTGAAAAGAATTTCAACAGAATGCATCTAGTGCAAAACAAAATTGATCTGATTATTTTAGAGTTATCTATATTGCACTAGTTTCTAAAAGCAATGCTAAATAATAATTTATGAGTATTACATAATTTTGAATATGATTGAATTTGAATATGATTGAATTTTTGAATATTTTGAATATAATTTTGGATAATTTTAATGATACTTAAACGCACATCTTAATGTATCATTTTAACTAAAAATATGATAGTCTATTGTATTTATTAGATAATGCATAAAATAAAGTGCGTTAATTTACATACAAAATGTTACATTTGAAGATAATTTCACCAAATAAATACATAATTGTTTAATAGCTAGAACTCAAAAAGATTTATCAAGAAAGATTAGTTATGTAACAAGTTTTTCTTATCCCACTTCGTAAAGGACAGCAACAAGCTAAACCATGTCCAAGAACCCGTGTGGTCTCATGGCTGGAGGGAAGAGAGGGGTGTGGGGACAACTTGTATTGTGATGGAGAATCCGTAGGTAAATGTCTTGACTTGGCACCGAGTCGCTGAAGAAGGAGGGCAGTGCCTTCCAGAGGACTTTTAAAAACCCGGACAACTCCCACCAGGTAGTCCGAATAAAGAGCAAGATGCTGAACATCACAAACGCCATCAAGTCTCCTCGATATTTGAAACAGTGTCTACAACAGACACTCAAGCGGAATTGAACCTCCGCCTAATGGTCCCACCCAGCTGCGCACGTCACCACTGATCCACGAGTCGAGCTATGTAACATGTAAAAAGGGTTATAGATTTCGTTAAGTAATGCGCTATGATAAAAAATTATATGTTGCCATTATTTTCAAGCACGAAAACTGATATGAGATCCTTTACCACTAGTATGGTAGATATCTGACAGATTAAATATTACTCAGAGGAACCAAGAAGGAGGAAGATGAAGGAGATGCTACAATGCACCCACATTGTGGTATCTTAATTTTGCTTTTTAAGATCGTTTAATTACTCTTTTTTTATAATTGCTCTAACTCTGAGTATCTGGTTGTTCATTCGCTTCTAATTAATTTTATTCTTTTTCTGTAATTGCTCTAAGCTGTTCATTCTGCTCCTTAATTAATTTTATTATTTTCTATAATTGTCCAACGTATGAAGTAACCTAGGTTTGAAATATGCTAACCACCAATCTACTCCACTTCTTGTTACAAATTACATAAATAAGTGATTCTTATATTGAAGTAAATATATATGCATTGAATTAAATATGTATTGAAGAAAAATTAGATAAAAACGCAACGTGGGGTGCTTGATTAATTTGGTAAACAAATTCGATTACAAATTACAGAAAATCCACTGAAATATTATAAAGTGTTTAAGAAGATTACCATTTTATCAAAATGTATTGAATATTAAATATTTTTCAAAATTTTTTATTTTAAATATTTAAAAAAAAACTATATATATAACTAAGATATAAGCTTTATACAAATTAAATTTAAACTTGTTAAATAATCTAACTGATAGGGATTTTAGATAAAACAATGTACAAATGTGACTCTTTGTTTTCAATGGTAAAGATTGTTTAAGTTATTTTTCTTCTGTTTTACGCGCTACGGAAAAATTTGCCTACTCATGCTGTTCTTTTATCTAATTTACTTAAAATGAGACACCATTTTACGTAATATTATTACAATATGCCTTTTTCTTTTTTAAATTACCATTTGAGAAGTCTAGACGAAAATAAGGAAGCTAAAAATAGCAAAACAACTATAATATAAAAGTTAACTGCAATAAATTATCTTCTAAATAAATTTAGCATTAGATCTTTGCATTGGTATGCATGATTAATTTTGGTTCAATAAATTCGATTTCAAACTGCAGTATATCGTCTATGATTTTATAAAGTGTTTGAGATGATTAACCGTTTATCAAATGCATTGAATATTAAATATTTTTCAAAAGTTTTATTTTAAAAATTTAGAAAATGACATATACATAGCCAAGGTACAATCATTGCAACTTAAATTTAAAAGTATTAAATAATCTGATTGATAAGGGGTTTAGATAAAACAACGAACAACTTCTTGAAAATATGGCTCTTTGTTTTCAATTATAAAAATTTGTATTTTCTTCCATTTTACACTAAATGAAAAAAAAAATCGTATTCAAGCTGTTATCTAAAGTGAATTAACAGCATGAGTAAGATTTTTGTTTTAAGTAAATGAGTTAACATTATACTCATTTTAAGTAAATGAGACACCATTTTGAGTAAGGGGCTTTAATATTATTGCAATATGCATTTTTCTTTCTTCAAATTTCCATTTAGAGAAAACTACAAAAAAACAAAAAAAAAAAGAGCAAACTCTAAATTAGCCAGCTAACTGTATTGTAAAGTTAACTGCAATAAATTATTTTTAAAATAAATTTAGTAATAGTTTATTAAAATTATATTAAATTTATAAATAAATAATTAAATTAATAAATTAATTTATAATTAATAATTAATTTATAATTTATAATTAATTATAAATTAATTATTATTTTAAAATTACAATTAAATTAATATAATAATTGTATTATTTTAAATTTATTTGATAATTTATATAAAATTTTTAATAATTAAAAATAATTTTATTAAATTTAGAAAACTAATTGCGTATAATATTTTTTAGCAGTAACGAAACAAAGAAATTATTTTTGCTAACGTATAAGGTAATTTTATTAACATGAGATATCTTTTTATTTAACTTGAGTTATTTTTGATAATATGAGATTTATTAATTTTCTATAATAAATTTTAAATAAATTATAAAGGAATTTATGTAAAAAAAAATTTTCTTTTTGGCAAATCTTTCCGGAAAAGGACAAACGTTCACTTAAACTTGCACCATTTGAAATACAATTGTCACTTCACGAGGAAACACTTTCATTTCAAATAAAGATAATTCTGATATAAATCTGTGACACAATACATACATTAAGATTTTTATCTAAATGTAAATTGCCTTCAGTAAAAAAAAAAAAAAAAAGAAACATAATATCTTAATTTAGAAATGGAATAATGCTATTTCTTTATTTCCTGTAAATAGCATTATTCCTTTCAAAAATAACCTTGAATGGCAGAACTTTTTTTTTCAAGTGAAATTTGCATTTTTTTTTACTAAAATAGCGGGGGTGAAAAAAAGAAGGCCTTCCTCGTGGTTCACCCTGGTTAACAGTAAATCTGCTAAAGCTTTGCCGCGTTTCCTTTTATCTTCTTTTGATGATAGAATAGTTGTGGTCCAAACAGTTGGTTCATGACTTTAATTGACTATTTCTAATTGGTTCATGACTTTTGAACCATCAAATAAGTGTAATGCACTCTCGGTATGAGGACATGATCAAAAAGTACTGAGAGACAGTGAACTAATGGTTTAGGCTTCAATGTTCGACATTTGTAAAATAAATTGCTAAAATATATACATTTTTTATTTAAGTTTTAGTCTTTTCTTTCACCACACTATAACACACAAATCTCACAAAAGTAACTAACATTATAAAATGTTTTCACAAGCAATACAATAAATACATAGGAAACAATAGACGAATTAAAAAATTAAAAATAAGAATATTAACTAAAATAAAAAAAAATAAAATAAAAAGGAAAAAATATATTGATGAACTAAAATTAAAGTTACGCGGACGCGGAGTAACAACACCCCCGCAACGTTCTACGATCATGTCAGACCGGGACCTTCTGTTTAAAGTGGATTCCGAACCACTACAACCATCCAGGGAACCGCCGGGACTCAAACTCGAAACTTTTGGTACCGAGCACCAGAGCGTCTTTTATAATATTGTTTGAAATAAAACATATAAGAATTTGAGTGCTGGAAGCACGAATATGTGAAGTGCTTTATAGTCATTTCTGTCTTAGCAGCTAAAATAAATATCGATTTAATTTGCTCTAAATTGACTTTATTAAATACTTTGAAATAATGTAACATTTAAAAAGATATTTTAAGATAATACAGACATTTACAAAAATTTACACATTTAAACAATAAAAGTAAAAAGTATTAAGGTTAAAATAATAATTTTTGAAATTCTGAATTATCACATGTTGTGGTCTAATGCCATAATTAAATTGACAAATAAATTCAGAAATTAGAAACAATTGACATTAAATTATTAAATTGACATTTTTAAAGTCTTAAAAATATTTTTAATTTTCTTAAAATTAACATATATTTCGATTGATAAATTACGTTATTAATCTTTAAATTGCAACTAAACCACGGCTAAATTACAATACTCTATCGAGTAGATTAGATATTATGGTGTGTTTGGATAGTTAATAATGTATCTTAATGAAGTCTCAGAAAATACAAATGTCAGCTGGTTTTAATTATGTGATAGCAAAAAAAAACGTTTTTCTATTCTTATTTTTTATTAAAAGGCTTTTCTCAGTTTTAAGAGCTTTCTCTTCTTAATTAATTCTATAAATGAAAGATAATAAGACAAAAATTTTACACAGCTTCACAAATATACTTTTAAAAATAGATTTTTCGTTATCTTTCAAAATTTTTAAATGTTAAATGTGCATACATGTGTTTTTTTAAATAATTAAAATAATTTCTTTATTTAAAAATCAAAAATTATTCATTCCATTTAACCCCTTTTTTTAATTTATCCTCAAAAAAAAAAGGTGTCAAACTTATTTAGCTCCAAGTATTAATTGTCATTCATTAACAAGTCATAATCTTTGTTTCCTTTTTTAGCTTATTCTTGCGTTTTGGATCTAAATATTTTTTAAAAATTTATTTTATATTTTTAAAAATATGATATTTTATTTTTACTGAATTTTTAAATGAATCTTTTATTTTTTAAAAACATTATGATTTATTTAATTTTTGTTTGTAAATTTAATATTTTAATTTTAAAATATTGGAATTATGATGATTCTAGATATGATTTAAAATTTTTAAGAATGAAATATAAAGAATAAACAGAGAATCTACATAATGTGTAAAATTCATGATTACATTTATTTATTTTATTTTTTAGCCATGTAGAAAAAAAGAACTGTGGCATTTGGGAACGAACAAGCAGATTGTCTAGCAAAAAATAGGCTCTAAAAACTACTTCAAACGAGATCCTCGCCACTGTCCCTCCATTCTATAAAACTTTATATCAAACAAATAATGACTAAAAACCACAAGCTACAAATTCATGATGAGATTAAGTCAAAGCGTTGGAGCTGAAGATCTTTTAGCAATACCCAGCAATCCGCGACGGCATGCTGTCGTCCAGTTCCGACTTCTGACTGGCCACGACTGTCTAGCAGAACATCTCCATCGCATTAAAATATTTTCGAATCTGGCTGCCCCCTATGTAGTTCAAGTGACCCAATGAACAGAGACCACCTCCAGCGATGTGCGGTACTTGACTCGGAGACAGCGTTTTACTGGCGTGCGAGAGAACTCTTAAGGCAATGACTTCGGTCATCTGTGCATTTTCTGGACATTTATTCTTTTGTATTTTTTTCCCTTGTTATTTTTTTTGTTATTATTACTATTTTTATTCTTCTTGTACTTGCCTTGCCATTGGAAATAAATTTTTATTTAGCCATAAATTTAACTATTAAATAGTAAATGGAAATTCCTATTATTATTAAAAATTTACATGTGTATTATAAATAAATAATTCATAATGTATTAAAATATAATGATTCCTAAAATACATGAACATTTAAGCCTAGAAAATAAATATATGTGAAAAATTTAAAAACAACATAAAATTTTTATGAATCAAAATAACTAAGCATCAATTGTAACTTTTAATTTTTGTTATGGCATAATTTCAGAATTTTAATTGAAATAATTATAACTGTTGTTTCTGTAAATTAAAATTAATTTTTTAATTAAAAACTAATATTTCTGGTTTATTTAGTTAAAAAAAATTATTTTACAATATTTATATAATTAAATATTAATTATTTTATATATATTTATGATAGTTTTTCAAAAAAATTAGCATACAAATAAAATTTATATTAAAAAAAAAAAAGATTTTGTGTATAATAATGTATATATATTTCATTTTTTCTTATTTGTAAACGTGTGCTTTTTTAAAAAAAGGAAAAATTGGGGAATTTGGTTCATTTGGATCTTGGCTTTAAAAGCCTCGTGCTTAATAATTAATCTTCAGTTTAAAAGATTTTTACTATGATGCAAAAATAGTTAACATATTTATCTTTAACGCAATCATATTTATCTTTGACTTTATCATATTTATCTTTAACGCAATCATATTTATCTTTGACTTTATCATATTTATCTTTAACGCAATCATATTTATCTTTAAACCAATCATATTTGCCTTTGACAAATAAAAACATTTTTTTTTTCTGCAAATCTATTGACTTTTAAATAAAAGGCAATTTAAGGGGTGATTTGTTTTCATTAAATTCTTTTGTTTTATGCAATATAAGTTATCGAGGAAATGATTTACTGCTTAGAAATCAACTATCCATAGTAATGCAAAATACTTCAAAGAATGAAAACAAATTCCATTTCACACGTAATGAATTTATTTATAAAGATCTCATAAAATCACGCTGTAAAATTTCTAAGGGCTGCTTATGGAAAGCTTATCTAAGCAACTTAGCCTTGTCACACATTTGACAGTTACTCGAAATATATTGAGAGCATTGTCCAGGCATGTGGGTCAAAAAAGTAATTTCTTTACATTTTGTAAGACCACAACAATTAAAGAATCTTATTTCCGGTGAATTATTACATTCATTCATATCAATACAAATATTTATTTGTAGCGAGTTATATTTATGTGGTGCACGTTCTTAGAAGACATTAGTGCTTCCATTTTATAGGCTGACGTTTGTCACATATACAATAAACTTTTCCTTTTAAATTGTTTTGATTAATTTGAAATTGAAAAAAGCAACGCATTGCATCTTTTGTATCTATCAGTACATAAACAATATGGCGGTTTTATCGCATAATTTATTGTTTTGTAGATAAGTTTGATTTGTTTCCTAGCATCACATTAAAGCTGCAACAATGCAGTTCCGTCTCGTTGGAAAACAATATTTAGAAATACATCCAGTTGACAGAATCCTTTGTTCTTTTTTAAAACAATGAACACATGTTTGCTTACAAGCATTTAGGTTGTGCAAAATTGATATTTATGACCATTCCAAACTGCTAATGATGCGTCTTAAGTGCAAATATAGATCTTTATTCTGAACATGTTATGCACCAATACGCTTTCCCCTCAAAATGAAGATTAATAGAGTGCACATATTAATACTAAGCACATAACGTAAATGTAGTATAATAAATAAACAATGAACAAGATCAGCACAATATTTTAATTTGAAATCCCTTACCCATTTAACCACAAACACACAAAATAAAAAAATTGAGTTATTCATAATTCCAATGCACTAATTTCTAAACCTGAGGTAATAAAAGCATACTGCAGTTATACTTTTCAGTAAAGAGAATTGTACAGTTTAGCAAACTTTGAATTTGAAATTCTCAAATTTTATATTGACTAAATAACTAAGTGAATGTATAGGCTAATAATATAAATGGATTTGCATACTTTTATAATACTTTCATGAGAAAAACATCTGTTTTTCACGTATCTGTCCTGTATAATATTACTACTGTCTTGCATAAGATTTGTATAATACCACTTGTATATACCACCGTCTTGTATAATATTTGTATGTAACACTGTCTTGTACAAAAAACTTGTATATACCACTGTATATATAATAATTGTATAATACCATTTGTATATACCACTAATTTGTAATACCATTTGTAATACCATTTGTTGTACCACTGTCTTGTATAACAGTTGTATATATCACTTTGTATAATACTTGTATAATTACAGTTATATGCTACAGTTATACACTGAAGTGCCAAAAGTCATGGGGTACCTCTTAATATCGTGTCGGCCCTCCTTTCGCCCGGCGAAGTGCAGCAACTCGACGTGGCATGGACTCAACAAGTCGTTGGAAGTCTTCTGCAGGAATATTGAGCCATGCTGTCTCGATAGACGTCCATAATTGTGAGAGCGTTGATGGTGCAGGATTTTGAGCACGAACAGACCTCTCGATGATGTCCCATAAATGCTCGATGGGATTCATGTTGGGCGATCTAGGTGGCCAGATCATTCGTTGGAATTGTCCAGAATGTTCTTCAAACCAATCGCGAACAGTTGTGGCCCGGTGACATGGCGCATTGTCATCCATAAAAATCCCATCGTTGTTTGGGTACATGAAGTCCATGAATGGCTGCGTGATCTCCAAGTAGCTGAACATAAGCATTTCCAGTCAATGTTCGGTCCAGTCGCACCAGAGGACCAAGTCCATGACATGAAAAAACAGCCCACACCATTACGGAGCCACCACCAGCTTGAACAGTGCCTTGCTGATAGTTTGGGTCCATGGCATCGTGGGGTCTGCGCCACACTCGAACCCTACCATCAGCTCTTACCAACTGAAATCGTGACTCATCGGACCAGGCCACGGTTTTCCATTCATCTAGGGACCAACCGATATGCTCACGTGCCACGACAGTCGCTGCAAGCGATGTCGTTCTGTCAGTAAAGGCACTCGAGTCGGTCTTCTGCTGGAATAGCCCAAGAAAGCCAAATTTCTCCGCACAGCTCTAACAGACAAGTCCCTTGTACGTCCCACATTGATTTCTGCGGTTATTTGACGCAGTGTTGCTTGTCTGTTAGAATTTACGACTCTTTGCAGACGTCGCCGGTCTCGATCGTTAAGTGCAGGCGGTCGACCACTGCGTTGTCCATGGTGGGATGTTATGCCTGAAATTTCATACTCTTGGCACACTCTTGACACAGTGGATCTGGGAATGTTGAATTCCCTAACGATTTCTGAAATGGCGTGACCCATGCGTTTAGCTCCAACTAACATTCCGCTTTCAAAGTCTGTTAATTCCGTCGTGCGGTCATCATCACGTCAAAACCTCTTCACATGAATAACTTGAACAGAAATGAAAGCTCTGCGCATTTATGCCTGTTCTACGCGATGCTACTGCCATCTGAAAATTTGCATATTGCTATCCCATGACTTTTGTCACTTCAGTGTACTATAGCAACTTAAATATATATATATATATATATATATATACCATATATCTGTCTTATGTAATACTAATTGTTTGAAATAAAACAGATAAGAATTTGATTTTTTGTTAAACATGAATGTATGAAGCGTTTATCAGTCATTTCTGTTTTAGTAGCTAAAGTAAACAACAGGGCCTGAACAGCCGAGTGTCTAGCGCTCTGGCGGTCGGTGCCACAGGTTTCGGCATTAATGTGCCATTAAAGTTTGTAATGGTTTTGGAACACTACAAACATTAATGGCAAGGTCCGTCACATATAACTGTAAGGCGCCAAGGAGCCAAGTCAGACTTCTATCTATGGTTGCTCCATCGCAACAGAAAGCTGCCCTTTCCCTCCATCCATGAGTAAATTACTCATGGGATGTCCGTGTCGCACTGCAGGACACTGAGGATTAGCCGCAACACACGACACAAAGTCAACATCGATTTAATTGATTTTATTAAATGCCTTTAAATAAGGTAATATTTAAAAGATATTTTAAGATAATACAAAACTCTAATACTTAAATAAAAGTTAAGTATTAAAGTTGAAATATTGATTTTCGAAATTCTAAATAATCACACATTGTGGTCTTATCAATTGGGCAGATTATGAGATAAATACAGAAATTATAAAATAATTTATAAGCTAACTTTTTGAAAATATTAAAACAATTTTTTAATTTATTTAAAAAATGAGCATATATTTTAATTGCTAAATTAACACCGAAGCACCTCAACGTAAAATGCAGTGTCATAAATAAGCACGAAACAAGATCAGCACCACTATTTTAATTGGAAACCACTTCCACCGACCCATTTAACCACAAAACACACCAAATAAAAAAGCTTGAGTCATTCCATGAATTCCAATGCACTAATTTCTAAACCTGAGGCAATAAAAAGCATACTACAATTGCACTTTCCATAAGGAGAATTGGACAGTTTAGCAATGTGTTTCTAAAATAATTAGCACAGTTTTTTTTCAGAACAATTATGTACCTCTATTTGATATGCAATGAATTTGCGTGTGTAATAAAGGAAGTGAAGAAGGCTAACACGTGTGGTTGTTTAACAAGAGGTGTTTCAAAGGATCTTGAAAATTGAGAATATTTTTAATTTTTATTTTATCACCATTGACTATTGAATAGAAGTTCGTGATGAAGCTATTCATGGAAATGGTAGATACACCAATTGAATCACGATTTTAACCAAACCGTTTAATATTTCGTGTATCTCAAGCTGCCATTAAAAGTTTTCATAAAAAAAAATCGGTATTTTCAAGTGGTAGAATTGTTAAACAATTATTTATCAACGCTCTTTTCTTGCATTTATTTCCAGAACGTGTATCAATTGAAATTAACAAATATGCAAAATGAGATTCAATTTCAATTAAGTGTTTAATAAATATGAAATGGAGAAGCAAAAAGAAATTATTTTGTATAAAAAAATACATTTTTCAGCATTAATAACATTTTTTTGTATTTGTTTGTGATATGATTTATTAAAACTGACGCTTTTTTATGAATTCTTTATATTTGATATAATTCAGATTACTTAAAGTGAAAATGATTAGTTTTTTGAGCTGTTAAATAAATAATTTATATATTTTGCAAATATATAAATGTAAAGAACATCCAGTTACTTATATAATTTATTTTTTTATAGTTTCATTAAAAATCGGAATGAATATAATTAGAAAACTATTTCAGTAAAAAAATTTAAAATGCTGGTTTTGAACATAATTAAACACTTCCTTTAAAAGGCTTATATAATTAAAAATTAAATGAGCTTTGTAATAAATTAAAAAAAAAAATACTAAAATATGCTAATAAAATGCTTAAAGAGATGGCATTTACTTGAAAGACTTTTTTTAAATAGTTTTTCTGATAAAAATCGGTTTTTAATAAACGTAGAGCATTGAATTAATTCAAAAGACATATGAATTAATTTTTGTTCTAATTGATAGGAAATTAATGGGCTCCTATTATATAATTAAAATATGAAAAAGTTTCACAGTATCTGAATAAAAAAAATTCTTAAAACAAGAGAATAATTGGTTCTTAAATGAGCTAAAAAATTGAAAATTTCTAAACTTTGGCGTAGCTACTGTTAATTTACTTTTTTGATTAATTTAATACATGTAAATTTGTCATTCATTTACATTAAAAAAAGTTTAAAATCGTAAAATGTGATGCTTTACAATAAGTAATGGATTTTTTTATTTTAATTGTATTGTCCAGTTTTTTATTTTTAATTGTCCAGTTGATTTTTATTTTAATTGTCCAGCTGATTTTTTTTTATTTTATTTGTCCAGTTGATTTTTATTTTAATTGTCAAATCAATTACATCTCCATTAATAATTATATAATTCCTAAATGAAGTAGAACTACATTGCGCTTCCTCTTGTAAAAATATCACAAATGTTTTTAAAAATTAATATTGACTTCATGTAAATAATTCTTCTAGTACTTGAAAAGGTTTATTTATAGTTTAAAATTGTGATTTCACGAATGCTGTAGTACGTTTTGTTTTTAAATTTGTCAGATATAAAAGGAAAGAAAAATAACGATTCACAGCATAAAAGTTTAACAAAACATATTTTTTATTAAAAATTAAAATTTAATAATGAACACTGTTAATTATATACTGATTTACAAAATTCCTCTATGATTTTTCTCCTATAGCTCCTTTATAGCTGTGATTGATAATATTCCTCAATAACTATGACTTTTAGAGTTATTGTGATAAAAAATGAATGTTTTATTATGATAAAACATTTATTATGATAATATATTATAATTAAAATAATTACATGCAAAACATTGTTATCATGTGAATGTACATTTGCTAAACGTATATAAACTTTCATTATGTACATATAAACATTTATTTGCTAAGCATTATGTACATTTTCCTAGCATTATTATGATAATATGCTTTATTATGATTATGATGATAAATTATTTAATGATTTTCTTTCGTATGTAAAGTTAATTATCATATTGCTATGAATACTAGAAAAATTTGAATTTAATACAGTTTTGTATTCCTATTCAAAATAATTGGGTAGTTTAAAGTGATTTTAAAAGATATAATTATTTTAAGTATTTTTTTTTCTTTATTGGTTTAAATGTTTTTCTTTCTTATGTTTTTACTGAGAATGCTATTTTTAATAGGCATCCAAGCAAAATAGGTTTCTTTTTATGAAAATATTGACACTAACTGTTTTATGAACAACACTAAAATCATTTAGTTTGGTTTGAAAATTTAAATTTTACGTTAACATGAGATCAAAATAAAACTGCTTTATTGTAAAATTATCATTATTTTTGCATCCAAAACGGTCACTATCGATTTCTCATGCTGCTTAATTTTTAATATTTTGCGTGCCTGTGAAGCAAACCTAAGATATTTCTCATACAAACTGAATGCTTTGGCACCATTTAAGATATAATTATGTAATGCACACATATTTCTTTTAAAATTGAGCGAGAATATTGAAAATGCTAACATCTTTGAGATTGCAGTTGTTTACTATTTTTAAGCACTTATACCAATCTAATTGGATCTATCTAATTTTCCATTCCTAACTATACGAAAAGGATAAGGCTTATGTTGTGCAATTTAAGTTAAAATTGTTTACTTTGCAAAAAACAATTAACAATTATAAAAACATTTTAAGTGAAATATGCGATACTGGACCTAGTTTTCATGGTTCAGTGTTTTGAGTGAGCTTCTTCAAATACAAATCAATCAAATGAACAATACAAAAACAAAAACTGAAAACAAGAAATTGTTTAAAAAAAATGATAAATTCTCTCTCCCCTTCTTTAAAGTGACCCGTTTAAGATTTCTGTGGAATCACTCATTTGTTACCTTACTGGATGCGATGAATTGCATTTTAAGTGTAATACAATATTTATTCTAATAATCACCAAGATTACAGAAGAAAAAGCAGTATCAATTACCATTAAATCACATACAGTGAGCGGTTCATAATAAGAAAATTCAGTTGTATGCCACAAGTAAAAATAACTGTGGCATAGTGAAAATGAGGATTTGGAACACTGGAGCATTTTTCTGAAACTGTGGTGCTTGGCATGACCTTGGTTGGTGAACGCGTATTTGAGGTTAAGGTTCTTAAAAATTCGTTATCAATCTGTCTCTTTGTCAGTCTTTGTTCTGCGATTATTACCTGCTAGTAGCAAGACATGCGACAAATTCGAAATGACTGTATGTTGCAGAAGAGTGCCTCTAAATCCCAGGCGTGGCTCAAATAGTTACTGAATGTTTAGCAGATGTTCCATTTGGGCTATCATTTGACCAGAGACAAAAAACTTTTCTTTTGACAGAAGCAAAAAGTTCCTTTTCTTTCTTTTCTATGGTTGGTTGAATGTATTTTAATGGTAAATAAAAATTTAACTGCTTATCATTATTATTTTTGAAAATAATGATTTTTATTATTTGACGTAATACAAATTCTTTGGCAGAGTTTTCTTCTTTTGACTATAATTACATTATTGGTTAGTACATTTGTCATATTCACCATGATTAGTACATCTGACATATTAGTAGTATTGCCACTGTATTTTAATAGCAGTAAAACAATATTTAGTAACTGAATATTAAACACAAAACCAGATAAGGTTATAAAATAAAGATACAAACCAATAAAGTATTTTACAAATATTTTCAAGGCAGAAATACAAAATGTGAACTGTGTGAATTTTTCTTCGAACAAAGTACCAAAACAATGAGTCAGATAAAATATGCATAAAATATGTTTGATTCCCTCCTATGCGCCTTATTATGACTTTAGAAGTTATTGGGAATAAAAGTTAGGTTTGTCTCTCTACGGGGTAAATATTTGCACATTTTTAGGCTAATAAACTGTGGGACTTACTGTTTAACGTGGATTTTGAACAACTAACACTATAACGTCGATTCGAACCATACCACCGCCACGATTTAAAAGTTGAAGCCTGCAAAACAAAGGCCAGAGAGCTAGCCACTTGACATCAGCCAATACAGGTTTAGAGATGTTTTAAAATAAGTAAAGTATTTTTTTAACGCTTTATTAATTAATATGTTGAAGAGAAATCTATTTTTATATTAATATTTGCAAGATTCGTATATTTAATCAATATTTTTTGTAAATTTCCAGACGTACAGATAAATTTTATTCACAAAAAAAAGTGTCCCAGAAAAATAAACTTCGCACTTAATTGCCTATTACATCTTAATGAACTAAATTATAAAAGATATGTACTTTATTATAATATCAAACTACAAGCTTTTGAGATATTTTTGTACGGTTCAATTAAAACCTTCAGAAAAAGTTCCATTAGAAAAGCAATTAGTAAAAGATTTGTAATTAAAGAAAAAGTGTCCTAAATCAGTTCGTGAAATCTCAAGTCAAAGTGAAATTCTTTGAAAACATTATTACTATCCTTTTGTACCCATAATAGATTTCCTGATAAATATTAATGTACTATATAAAGTCAATTGCTTTTGTTTATTTTCATGCTAATAAACATCATAATAAAAGTATTTTATAAACTGAATGGCATTGAGATGTGAACAGAAGATGATAACCTTCACATGTCCCCTGGCATTATTCTGTTACAATCTGGTTCTTTAAGTATTCAATATTTTTATTGATGACTGAGTTTCAGGGTTTACTTTCTTAGCTTGTATTTAGATAGATAAAGCTGATTTTTACCTATCATAAATTAACCTGTCATAATGACAGAACTATTAGTTCATTTTTCTTTAAAATAATTATATTTCGATAATTTGTTTTTAAAAGCTTTTCATTGTGTAAAATGTACTATGACGATTCTTCCCACAGAATGGCATAAAGATAAAAATAATGTAAAAATATAACAAATTGAAATAGAGATACTAATCCTTGGAGGTAAACTGCTAGTGAAATGTTTTTTAAAATGCGACATAATTATAAATCATTATCGTATTCGACAATAAATGGTCATTCATATAAATTAGATATGATTTATTGCTTAACATAATACTTGAATAATAGAAAAATAATTTTCTCGGTATATTTTTGGTAGATTTCAGCTGTTTTGTTTTTTTTTTTACTTCAAAAATAGTTCAAAGTTTTCTGAGAAAGTAACAGCTATTATAAAAAATGATCTGAATAATGATCATCATTCCAAATCATTATCTTGAAATAGCTATTCAAATAAATGATTTGGAAAACAGTTATATTTTTCTTACCAAATATTTACTGTTTTTATTAATTAAACAAAAATGTTTAAGCACATACCCACAAATTATTGCTAACGTCATGAAAACAATAACTATAAAATGATATAATATTTGGATTTTGTGATGTTTTGTTGTCGTATTCTTATATTTAGAAATTGGTAATTTAGAAAATTTCGAAACAATTTCATTTAGCTGGTTTAAATAAAATTATAATTTAATTCAAAAGTTAACAAAAATCATTTTAATTTATATGATTCTGGGGGAAAATATGACAAATGACATCAATAATAAATGATATTGGGATAATATAAATAACAAATAATATTAGTGATAACATAAATAATGAATTATATTCAGGGATAACATAAATAATTAATGATATTCAGTGATAACATCAATAACAAATGATATTCAGAACAAATGATATTCAGTGACAATCTAAATAATAAAATGATATTCAGTGATATAAATAACAAAAATGATATTCATTGATAAAGATAAATAACAAATGATATTCAGTGATAATATAAATTAAATGATATGCAGTGATAACATATATAAATGATATTCAGTGACAATATAAATAACAAATGATATAGTGGTAATACAAACAAATGATATTCAGGGATAACATAAATAACAAATGATATTCAGTAATAAACATAAATAAATGATATTAAGTGATAATATAAATAACAAATGATATTCTGTGACAATATAAGTGACAGATTATATTCAGAATAAATGTTATTCATTGATAATATAAATAACAAATGATATTCAGTGATAACAAAAATAACAAATGATATTCAGTGATAATATTCAGAACAAATGATATTCAGTGATAATATTTAGAACAAATGATATTCAATGATAATATTCGAACAAATGGTATTCAATGATAATATAAATAATAAATGACATTCAGTGATAACGAAAATAACAAATGATATTCAGTGATAATATTCAGAACAAAATGATATTCAGTGATAATATTTAGAACAAATGACATTCAGTGATAATGTTCAGAACAAATATTATTCAGTGATAATATTCAGAACAAATGATGTTCAGTGATAATATTCAGAACAAATGATATTCAGTGATAATATTTAAGAACAAATGATGTTCAGTGATAATATTCAGAACAAAATGATATTCAGTGATAATATAAATAATAAATGATATTCAGTGATAATATAAATAACTGATATTCAAATGATATTCAGTGATAATATAAATAACTGATATTTCAAATGATATTCAGTGAATTTCAGTCAACGAATTAAAATATATTATTCTAAAAGAAGCTGTTTTTTAATTTTCTCGTTCTAATATCCTAAATACTTATTGAAAGTGAGAACATTGAATTTTTACTATACGGTATCTAAGCCATTAATTCTTGTTTTTCTATCCTTTTTTATATGTTCTACTTACTTTTATGTACCCACAAAGTAAGTAAGCTGTACAAAAGCAAAGTAAGTAAGCTGATAATTAGTTTATCTCACATTCTGTAAGTCAATTTCAGACTTCTATGCATTGCTTTGTAATTTTATTATTCATATGGATTATGTACTTTTTGCATGAATTCCCCCACTCTGTATGAATACGTTGAGATATAATGTTCAGCCTGAGAACGGTTTTTTGACACAAAGTTTTGTCAATAAATGATGTATCCTCGTTCTTAATAGCTTTTTTTTTGTGAATGCAAGTCTACACACAATGGGTGAATAAGAAACTGTGGAGTATTTTATAGATAGAAATGATATCTTGTTTTGGGCCTTGAATGCACAATCATATGTTATGAAAAGTATTGTGACATTATTGAGCCTGAGTTTTGATGGAGCATTGTTTTTTGATTTCTCAGGAAATGTGGCTTCCACAAAAATCAAGGTATGATTGGGAAAAAATTGTTCTGTTCCTATAAAATATGTATTTGGTTCTACAAATATGATAGATATGTGAATAGTTTTTGATTTTGTCGTAGTTATATAAGTTATTTTAAAAGCTACATGAATATTTTCCTTTTTATTTATTTATAAAGACTATTACAGAAAATCTTCGATTCATTTTAGGGATTAGAGAAAGAAATATTTCATTAGAAAACTTGTAATGCACTAATTAATTTCTCTTTGGAAATAGTAATAATTATTGCATATGATGTAAAAACCAGCTTTTATTATTAATAATAATTGAAAAAAATGTAAAAAAATAATGAAAAATATCCTAAATACAAAAGAGAGATATTTATTATTCCAATAAGCTACAAATTAAAACTGTTAATACTATAAAATAATGAATGAGATATTTAGTGATGTGTTTTATTTTGCATATGTCAATAAATTTTGATTCAATGGTATGGTGTTGCACCCTTTATTTTGTTCAAATCTCAAAATTTTATACAATTAGACTCACACAGCTACATTTTAAAAATAGCTTTTCATTTAAATAAGAATCTTAACTAAAAAACAGTGTATCAATGCATGAGGAAAATAAAAATATTCTGAATTTTCATGAAATATATATTTTTAATACATTTTATTCAATGGAATACAGAATTTTAAACAATTTTAATTAAATTTTTTAACGCTCGACTCGTTGCTCGATGGCAACGTGCTCCGCTAGCGAACATAAAGCTGAGCTGATGTTCAATCCGCTGGGACTTTGTTCTAGACACTGTTTCAGAAACGAGGAGAGTCGATAGCGTTTATGATGTTCAGTATCTTGCCTTGTTAGTCAGCCTACATGGGGAGAGTTTCCGGGTTTTGCTCCCATACGATACGCAAATGCGGTTAGTTCCCCCAAAAGTCCTCCCGGAAAGGAACTGCCCACCTTCTTCAGCAACTCGGAGCCAAATCAGACTTCTACCCATGGGTGCTACATCCAACAGAAGTTGACCCCTTTTCCCTCCATGCTCATGGATGCTCATGTGATGTCCATCCAGCACTGCAGGACATTGAGGATTAGAGGCACAACATTTTTAATAAATTTTCATTTTCATTTAAAAAAACCAAATTTTCTTTCATCAAAACCCAAAAAAATTATATTTTCAAAATTTAAATTGTAATTAGTAAATGCTGCTTACATATGTGCTTACTTAGGAACACAATATTGCTATTAAAATTATTACTAAGGTCTGAAATGAAAATTTAAGCGCATAGAGGATTTCTCTTAGTATAATTCATTTGAAGTTTTTAATTTTTAAATTAATTATTTTTGCTTTGATCACATTTAGTTAATTACAAATTACTAATTATTTAAAGAACGAAGTGGTCGCATATTTTTAAGCACTGTATTAAATTATGAGTTTTTTGTCTGTATTAGTGATTAAAATTAATTATTTAACGAGTACAATACTTTTCAATTACTATCGAATATCTTAATTTTACATTATTTATACTGAAATTTGATTTGAAATTATATAAAATAATTAAAAAATACATTTTTTTTTGTATTTTTAAAGCTGCTTTTCAAATAATAAATGATTCTCATCTTTACCAAAACAATTACGCATATCTTTTGAGAAAGTTCCACTTGAATCAATATATTAGAATAAAACAAAATGCTGTTATTTAGTTAATACAAAGCGGTGTTCATGCTATACAAAATCATTTTGTTTGCTTCAGTAAGTTGAAGCTATTAATGTTAAAACAATGAAATCGTGATTGAAGCATGGATTTTTATCTGGTGTGTATGTTCTTTTTACATTCTTTCCCCAGGCGTGTATAATATTAAAGTGTTTTGTTCGAAAGAATCATTTTTTTTTTATATGATTTTCAGGCATAGATGAGGCATGCGGAAATAGAGTTCATCTATTAGATAATCAGAAACTGCTATCCCTAACCAGAAGAAATTAAGGGGAAATTTTTTACGATGAGAAGAATTAATGACTTATTTTAATACTTGATAGATGTTATCATCAAAATAATAATTGCTAACTCTTTGCAAAAAGATTGATTTTACCACATGAAGAGAGCACGTTGGATATTTTTTAAACAGTTTATAATAAAAAGAGCATGAAAACTTAATTAAGTGTAAATTAATTCAATTTAAAGAAAGTGTTTTGCTAACATTATAAAGATATTCGTAATTGTAGCGGCAGGTTGTGCAGCTGGTTTGTAATTGGGTGTGGTTTTATCGAGATATTTGAGGCAAAGGTTGGAGAACTCACAGCTTTTTTGCATACGCACAAGCACCACACACAAACAATTAGGAGACAGACAATATTTAACACAGTTAAAATCATATAATTATATATTCATGGAAGGATTCTACTTCTAAGCCGAAAATAAAAGATACCAGGTATGCGCTGGATGCGAGAAAAACATACTTCCTCTTCGGGTGACAATCTGTAGCCCAACTATTAAGCGGTGTTGCTTTGCATACATTTCCTATCGTGATAAGATATTATAAACTAAACGTTTCTCAGCAGAAGCGTGGGTTGCGCTGTACTTCCTCTGCGGTGAAAGTCTCGAGATCTACTCACCATTTCCTCCTGAATGCCACAGGGCATCACTCTTGCAGCGCTCAGTAGGAAGCACGGTTACATAATTAAAGTTAATTTAAACGAAATCTAGTCATAATACAGAGAATAAAACCTTATAAAAAATTGTTTTTATATCTTAAATTTTTAAAAATTTTATTTTCAGACAAAATTTTTATTAAACTAAGCAATAAAAATTATTATTACAATATTTCTATCCATTATATTATTTTATGTGTGGTCAAATATAAAATTTGAAATGTTTACTAGGAGAATCTTGCTTCTGTTATATGGACTGAATATTTTTACATTAAAAGCTACCTGAGAACAGCTGCCACAACATGAGGCTGTATAGGATATTGTTTCGAAAAGTTTTTATGAATGTGTAAATAATCATTTAATTTTAGTAATTTAATATTGTGTAAGTTTTAATTTATTTGATTTCGTTTTTTATTTGCTGTGAGGGAGGGTTGCATTTCTTAATAATAATTTTACTTTTGTTCAAGGCAAAAATTAAAATACCTATTTTAATAAGTGGAAAATTTGAGGATTTTGACAATACACGTGCTTATTGGCATTCAGCATTAAAGGTTTCAGAAAAACAACTGGTTTGGTTTGCCGCTCTACTGTCATTTTTGCACACTTTAGATTAATTAGATCAAGATCTACAATTTAAAGTGGATTCCAAACCCCAAACAAATATCCATGTCACCGCCAGGATTCAAATCTCAAGCCTGTTATACCAAAGGCCAGAACGCTAGCCGATTGGCCATCAAGTCTCCAAGAAACAATTGAGGGTTGACACGAGTCAATTATTAAAGAGCAATAGCCAGGCTTTTTTTAACAGAACGAGTATTCAAAAATATAGCAAAATACACATACAATTAAAATACATTTAAAACTATGCTGTTACTAACTGCGATATATTCTAATTTGTTCGTTGTATTTTTTTGTTATTTTTGCATGAATTTATTAATTAAAATTACAGTAAAACACTTTTAGAAATAATTTTATTTAAGTAAATGGCTATATAATATAGTAAAATCCCTTTCTATTTTTCACCAAAGCCCACAATTTAATTTTTGGGGGCAACTAATAAACTCCTAAATGAACTATTGTTATTAACATCCTGTCGAGACACTTATATTGAAGATAATGCAATTCAAGAACTGATGATTATAATTGCGCATGCCTAATAAATAAGCATCGTGTAATTGACTGACAATACAGCAGATTAATTACCATGCTAGTAGATAACTGGATAAGCTTACGGTAGTAACAATTTGCATACATATAAAACAAGATTAACTCCTAATTAATTCAGTAACGATCAAGATAAGGGTCCCTGTGTTCTATTGATTTTAAAAAAATATCCATGTTGATAGGTCAAAGGAAGTTCCAGTATTAGTGGTAAATCAATGCACAAGACTTGCATGTCCTCTTACTGGAGATAGCAGTAGTTTCTGTGATGTCCTTAAATCACATTACAATGCGACATTAAGAGACCTGCCATTAAAGTTTTTTTTTTTTTTTTGCGATTCTTAAGTGTTAGTGGGTTACGAAGCCAAAGAATTAAAAGTTCCCTCGGGTTTGTGCTTCAGGCTATTGATTGCATAGGATGGGGACACAAGTAATAAAGTGAAAGTTGGCACACGCAGCAAACATGGCTGCCTTTTTATTTTGTGGAACTTTTTATCCGTTTAACGCCGAACTTGACAAAGTTAGAATTGCTTAAAAAATAAGCGAGAAGAGGAAAAAAAATTTAGGTTAACGATGGTAATATTTAGAATTATTATTATTTTGTTACTTGTCTCAGATTCAACAGTTATAAAATGGCAGTTTTTTTTCCGATATAATTTCTTTATTTTTCAGTCGAAAGTCCTTGAATCGTTTTGCTGTTTAGTACAGTTAGAAATTATAGCTTCAATTAATTCTTGAAACCGTTTGACCTCTAAAAGTTCAAGGTAGTTTTGGAATGTAGTACATCCTTGTAAGGAGAAAATTATTGTGAATTATCAGAATTAACAAAGTTTTCATTTTGATCCTTATTTATTTATGATTTTGCCCACACAAATTTATCGGAAAATTCCAACTTTTTCTCGTTTTCAAAATGTTTCAAATTAATTTTTTCTTTTCAATTTTAAATATGAAATGAAAGCAATGAAACATCAATACAGCTACCAATCAGAGATTAAAAAAAAACAACAACATTAATTCAATGTTTGTAATCAAGAACTGAAACTGGACTCTTCCATAAATTGAAATTCAAAAGAAAGAGACAGAAGAAATTGAATAATATATAAAAACAAAACAAAAATTCATAAAAAGTAATTAAAGATTCTAACATTTTGTATGAATTGTTTCAACGCTTTTCTGAGTATCAAAAAAAAATTTGCTTCCTTAGGGCAAAATGTCATTTTCGAATATTTATGTCACGTTTTTCAAAATGTTTCAAATTATATGAAAGATTTTCTTTTTTTTTTTCAAACATTTTAATATTTTTAATATTGAACAAGTCATTATGTGAATTGTTATTATAAGTAAGTCAATTGTTGACGACTAATAAATAAAAACTCCGAAAAACAAAAAAATGAATAATAAAAAAAAAACAAAACATAGAAACTAAAATAAATAAATAAAAATAAATAAAATCAGTGCCAAAGTTAAAAAACAAATTTGTAAAAAACATAAAATACAATCAAAAAAAAAAAAAATTAATATTTTTAACAATCAACTATTTTAATTACCATAATTTTCTTCAAGATGTGAGTATGTGGATAATTCTACAGGTGAAATTTTTATTTTGCCCAAGTTCAATTCCTGTGTGATTCTGGAATTATCCTAAACAGAAATTTATGGACATGAGTGTATTTAGATATTTTCTTTGTAAGATTAATGAAAGCAGATATATTGGTATTAAAAAATTTATATATGAAATGAAACATTAGAATTTGTTATTATTGCTCTTTAATTTCCAGCTTAAATATTACCATTAAAAACATATTTTTGTTGTTTTCAAATGCCACGCTCTTTGACCCTAAACTGGTTGCCACTAAAATGGCAAACATGTAACTTCATCAGCATTATACGAAGTGCTACTTGGGGTGGATCGTGATTCACTGCACCCATATTTTACCATAGTAATTTGGAACAAACACTCGAAAGGCGGTTCGAATCTCTAACCTAACAGAATGTCATTCTAGTCAATGGAATTACAATGGCCATTCTGGAAATAGTCACTAGAGCGTTCGGTCTGTATTTGAGACAAAATCCAGCTATTCCAATATTAAAAGCAACGAGCTTTCCTGTAGATCGATCAGACAAATTGTTAACAAAATTTCTGTAATTGTTTTATTTTATGAATCAAATACTTAATTATTATTTCTTCTTTTTTGTCGTAATATTTTGTATTTTAAACAACCGTGAAAAGCTTCATGGTGCAGGATTTTTAATTCCCATTAGGATTTATTCATTATGATTATATGTAGTTCAAGATTATTATTCGTCTTTTCATGCCAAAAGGGAGTTCTTTAAAATCAATTACGAATTTTACAAGAAATTATTCCCACCACCATTAAATTTATATTGCTGAAATCTTTTATTGAAATACAGATAATTAATAAATAAAGATAATTTTTGACGTGTGAATGATTTGGTTATAAAAATTATTTTTTTAATATTCGTAAGCATAATGTTTAAGTAATAGACTCATGCAAAACTATAAATAAACTCATTAAATAAGACATAGATGTATGAGTATATCAAGAGGAGACAATTTGTTTTCTATCTAATGATGAACGCGTCTAATGATATATTTCACATTATTACACAAAGAAAAATCTAATAAAATATTAAACATTCATTCACAGCTGCAGTCAAGTTAAATTATTGTGAAATATGTGTTTCTTCCTGTATGGGAATTATTTTATCAATAATAACCTGTAGCGAAACCTCTTATCAATAATAACCTCTAGCGTTTCTGTTTCAACGTTAGGTTGTCAACGTTTTCTAGCTAATGTCTGCATTGGTACCATGGGGTCTGAGTAGTTCAGGTGCAGAGTAGTCTAAGAATAGGTTTACGGCATGAGTATCTTCAGACGTGTGTCTTCGATTCTCAAAAATGCCAAAAGAATCGTTTGTATTTTATAAAACAACGGGAAATAAAAGGTAATGGTAAAAAAAAAACATGGCGTTGGCAACACTTACTTACAAGACGTTCATCGTGATAACGTGGTCGAGGGATCTCTGAGGACATGCGAGTTCGAATCTCATCGTTGCCATCGGACTTTTATGTCATGAAATAATTTCATAAAATACATATCAAAATTTGCTATTTCAGTTTTTCTTCATCTTTATATATATAACTCTTCTGGGCATGTGTTTGTCACTGAACTTCTCTAAGCGGCTGGATCGATTTTGATGAAATTTTTGTGTGTGTTTGACAAAACATGGAGAATGTTTTTTTATGCTACCCTTTGTTGTGAATCGCCACCAGTACCATACTAACTTCTATACCATTCAACCAATAGCTGTGAAAATTGGTAATAATATGTATTCGAGCATGGAAAATAGGTTCGCCTATCCACTTTATTGTTACTTGCCACCCGATGGTGCTGCACCATTTCATCTTATTTACCGTTCAAACAATATCCATGAAAATTAGTATGCACGTATATTGGAGCATTGAGAATATTTTCGGGATATATAATTTTCTACAATGCATTTATTTTTGGACAGGACAACGTATGCTGGATTCCGTTAGTATATATATATATATATTTGTGATGCAATATGCATTTCTTGAAAATTATAACGGATATATGTACTCAAAATGTATTAAATAGGATAAGTAATGTTAATTAATTAGGCTAAATTGCATTTTATGTCAACAGAACACTCCAGTTATTTTTTTTTAAATTAAACTTTACATTATGCGATTTTATTTTTTATTTCAGAAAAGATAGAATTATTCTTCTGTTTCGTATTTTCTTGTATCGAGATTATAGAAAATACAAAAAATACCATATATAATATAGAAATGTATCGAGAATCGTTTTATTAATTTTGTTATTCTTGTGTTTTTTAACAAATATTCTGCATTCATAACGGATAAGACAACCAATATGTGATGGGAAAAATTCAATCAATGAATTTATTAAAGTTCTTCTATAAATGCGCAACAGCCACATGGTAAGCCAAGACCATCTGCCTACTGATAGATTCCGAAAAATGATTTTTTTTTCTTTTTATTGGGTAAGGTTGTCAGCATAACGGTCAACGCTTTACAGTCATATTAGACAGGGGCCTACAGTTTAAAATGGATTCCGAATCACTTCAAGCATCCATTAGAATTAAAAGCAATCATCAATTTTTATAATCATCTATTTGCTAATTCCTGTTCTATAATGCTAATGCTTCTTAGAATTATTTTCTTTACTTTTGATTGCTAATATTTGTCGAATTTTCTTTACGAATGCTTCAAAATAGAATGTCCTAAAAATAATCACACAATTATGACAACTAAATAAGAGGAATAAAAGAATTTTACTGACTTTAACCTAATTAAAACGTGATCTGCAATTTAACGCGAGGATTCGAACCCCTCACAAACATCCATGCGACCACCAGACCTGAAGCCTGTGGAACCAAAGGCCAAAGTGCCGCCCAATTGATTGTTTTATTAGTTTGTCGAAAGTGTAATGCTGCAAAAATTAATCTGTGGGTTAAGGCCGACTAATTTGTGTTGCGTACGAATGGTTCTCCATAGCCATATAATTCAACGCTCTAATTCACCAATGCTAAGATTATTGGAACCGATAAAATATGTTTTATTAGTATCCTTAAAAAGTTCAAGATTATAAAAAGGTATGTTTGTTGTGTGTGAACGATGCATGCGTATTATAATTTTATTAACGACTTCAAAAATAAAAATAAAATGTAGAGAGAAGAAAGAAATACTTTCTCAACCATTTAGAAACTTCTTCTTTTGTAACATTTAGAAATTTCTTTAATAAACATCTGTGATAGTTTTTATAAAGAATGTAAAGAATTGTTAAAATATTATTTTGATATCCTATACATTTTTTATGCCTTGTTTGATTTCCTATGTCCGTAAAGATGTCGATATTGTATTTGATATATTAAAAATTAAAATATATTGAAGATATTTTTAGATTAAACACATTAAATAGAGAACGCAATTACTGGTAATCTTTTGATGAAAGGAAATTGTAATTTTTTTTTTCCATACTTAAAAAATAATTTTAAATATTTTATGTAATACTTTTATAATTTCTATTTGCTTATTATAATTAAATTTATATACGGTTTTGTGTTATACAAAAATGCATATATTATTTACATTTCTCTCTATTTAAAAATGCCGATTTGATTTAAATAATGAACATAATATTGATTTTATTTACAAATTACTTTGTATTTCAATAATTAAATGTTTAGACTTTATATGGGAACTACAATTAATGCCGATAATGTAAAACATTTTAGCATTTCAAATGTCATGAAATTCTTTTTTAATGAGTACAAGAGAAACAAAAGAGAATAACCAAAAGTTTTCTGAAAAATACTTATTAATTTGCTATTATGGTAAATTAGTTTCTATTTACTTTTAAACAACATTTAATTGACGCAAAGACAAAAACGAAGAACAATTCAGTCTTGTGTAACGCGTAAGTAAAATGTTATTTGATACTATCACAATCAAAAATAATGTGTGGTAATTTATTGAGTTGAAATGAATTAAATACATTTCTTAAAATACTTTATACATTAATTAAAAACTTTTTCAGGAATCAAGTTGTGAAAGTCGATTTCGATTTTCATATTTTTGCCTACTAAAACAAGGATTATGAACAAATAAAAACATAAAATTATTTTTTTCTAATATTATTTCAGATAATGAAGTGTACATTAATAATGATTTAAAAATAAAATTATTTAGACACAACGAAAAACAAACCAGCAACTGTTCAAAGAAAAAAAAAAATCCTTGGCAGCGGTGGGATTCGAACCCACGCCTCCGAAGAGACTGGTGCCTTAAACCAGCGCCTTAGAACCGCTCGGCCACACTACCATATGCTTCAGTTAACAATTTAACACTGATATCAAAATTAGGATAGATAAGAAGTTGTCCTCGACATGGGCGAGATACAGCTTTTAGTAGTATCTGCTCGGAAGGAAGATAGATAAATATTTCTTCCATCATAATATTATTTATATTTTCTACCATGATTTTCTATTTATGCAACAAAACACACAAATGTTTTTATATAGAATCAATTAGATGTGTACCGTATATTATGAGAAACGAAAGGATATTTGTATTTTTTAAAGTAAATATGTTAATTAATACATTATGCATTTCACAAAAATTCTTTAAAAATCATTATAAATGATTTTAATGAACTGTAATGTACATTTTTAAATTAAAATTTTATTTTTAATTTTTATACAAGTTAATAGTTCCAAAGTTGTCCAGCTGTAGGGAAGCTATCTATTTTAAATTTGGGTGAAATAATCAAGAAAAATATGAACTAAAATCGAAAAGATTACCAAAGAAAAATGTGCAACAATTGGTGTCATTTAATGTCATCGGGGAATACTCGGAAATAAAAATTATCAAGTCACTAATGCCTAAGTTAGCGAAATAAGGTTTTGGTCTAAAAGCAATTAATAAAAATCTTACACGATTTTTGCTACGTATTTGATAAAACTAATAATAAATATAGACAAACAACTGTTGCAGCTTTTAAGTTATGTTGGAACATAAACATACATCTATTTGCAATTACAAATAAGGTTTGGGTTTAAAAGTTTACTAAGTATCTTACACGATTTATTTGATACGCATTTGATAAAAATAGTGATAAATGTAGAAGAAAAAAAAACTGATATTCTAAATGCTGCCGCTGTTTAGTTAAGCTGGAACCTGCACGCATACATCTAGTAAACAATTTAAAAATAAGGTTTTGGTTTAAAAACAGAATAACTTAATAAAATTAATAAGAATCTTACACGATTTTTTGATACGCATTTGATAAAAATAGTGATAAATGTAGAAAAAAAAAACTGGAATTCTAAATGTTGCAGCTTTTAAGTTATGCTGGAACATGTATATACATTTATTTTTTTCCATGTATATGTTAAAATAAAAGTGATTTTATTTTTCCTATCATACCTATTTTTAAATTTTACTTAAACTTTTATTTTAAATTACTTTTAGAATAACGAATACTATTATAAATACAATTGTAATATAAATGAGCCATTGCAATACCTCCAGTTGGTCAAGATATGGAAACGATGTCCACAGATCACGTTTAGGAATTATTTTATAGAAGGATTAACCTCAATACAATATCTTTGGACCTTACCCAAAGGCAATTCCAGCCATTGTTCGACCACCGTTGGAGATGAGAATTGGGTACCACAGACGGTATGGATATTGACATAATCGCTGCTTTCATATTCTACACTATGTGATTGTTCTGGGCCAACCATTATGAATTGTAGATTAAGTCGAGTAACGCAACAAGAGGGATTTTAAGCATGTGGATGTGTTATAATTTGAAGACTTGATTTCGAGATTTCTAATTTTTGTTTTGTCTGGAAAAAGAAATAAAAATATTATGACTGAATTGTTTCTTGAGTTTATTATCTTTTTTTTTGTGTGTGTTAATATATTAGAACAATGCATAAATCTCGATAAACGTTTCGTTTGATAGAGGTAATTTAAATATCTTTTTAGATTGAAGTTTTCTTCTTTTTTTTTAGAATGTGTTACTTTTAAAAGGTACCATTTAATATTAATTATATTTATATAATTATTGCGGCTTTCAAAAAAGGACTAAACTGTGCCATTGCTTGTTTTAGACTTTCTCAGGTTATATCATGGACTTGGTCTAGTTCTGCTGGAACTTTGGAGATTTGGAACAACAACGACAATATTAATTATAAAATTTACTTGAAACATTAAATACTTTAAAACTAAAATATATTGATTTTTTACAATTTAATTCTTAATTAAAATATATTAATATTTTACTATTAAATACTTTACTTTGATCATCAATAACTAATTATTCTTTACTGATTTCTTTCCCAACGCTATTACAAACCTTTGTCTTGATCTCACTTCCGCTACTCTGCGATTAACATTTTCCCTCCATTTTAATTTTTTTTGCAATACTTTTTTTATATAATAAAAAAGGTTAATTATTATTATTTTTAATAAGTCAATCGTGCAATAAGTCTATTATTTAAGCATCTATTATTTTCAGCAAACATGGGCCAATTGGCTAGCCCTCTGGTGTTTGGTACCACAGACTTTAGGTTCGAATGCTGGAGGTGGCATCAATGTTTGTTAGTGGTTCAGAATCCCGTTAAACTGTAGGCCCTGGTCTGTTTAGCCTAAGTGTGCATAAAATAACCATGCATAAATGAAAAAACAAAACAAGCATTCCCAAATATCATTTGGACGTGATTCCAAATGATATTCGAGAAGAATTCTTGCATTGGTAACTGGAATCACGTCCAAATGATTTGCCATAGAAGTTTATGAATTTTTTAGAACATTGTATTAGGCATAAAATTGAATCGTACAGTAAAAAAAAAATTTTTTTCAATTGTAAAATTAGGTAATACATCCATTAAAAGATTATCCGTTGCTAGACAATACTTCTTCTCATCTTTTGAGACTGTAAAGACTATAATTAAACTAATTTCTGACTTCCTCGAAAAGTGCAGCACAGACAGGCTGTGCGTCATCGATCGAAAACAAGTGGTAATTAGAAGAGTAATGTATGCAGAAAAAAAAATCTAAATCACCGTCTTTGAATCAATTAATCATTTCTGATTCATTCTTCAGCTTTCAGATTCAGCTTTCACAAGAATCTGATGCATTCGATGCATTTTTTCCGAATTACAAACAGAAAAGTTAAACTTGAGACACACATGAAACGTTTTCACACTTTTTATTGCAATTACAGTTAATAAACATTAAATCCTTATGACAGTTGTTGGACATGAAATAGTTGTCAATCTGATTCATCTTATAATAAAGCTAGATACACCACCTATTAGAAACCGCATGAATTAATTTTAATACCTAATAAGTAAGTAAATAAGTATTTCTATCTCTTCTAGTTTTACATAATTTTGTAATGTGTCCAATAATTCTATTTAACTATAAAAAATATTATATTTTGAGCCAAAATTATGAATTATTGATAAAAAACCCCATTATTTTATAGATTAATGTATAAAAATATCTGCAATACAATGATTACTATAAAAGGCATGTTACTGCTAAGTAATTGAGATCTCTTTTGATGGGAGTGTAGCAGTTATAATCATGCAAATTTTATGCAATGGATGCAACAACACGTTGTAATTCTTTCTGTTCATTAAGTATTCAAGAATTCTTTTGTTTTAAGAATGAAAAATGAATTTTTTCGAGTCACGAACAGCAATTCATGTAACAACATTATAAGATTCAAGCTTGAAGAAAAAAAAATATCGGAGGGCCAAATGTTTTGAACTCTGTTCATTAATCAAATATTCACAATTGTAGCTCCAGTTTTTTATCATGATGTGTATTGTTTGAAACAAACGAAACTTGAATATGACAAATAAATTAATTGAGTATAAAAAACAAAAACAAAAATAAAAATAAATAAATAATATATATATTTTTAATGTTAACTAAAAATTGAAATAAAAAGCTTTTCAAAGTAAGCATATATTACATATTTTTAAAAAGTGTTTATTGAAATATGTGATCAAGTATACGTAAAAATTAACATCCATAGCAATTAATGAATTTGAAGAATTCATTCTGCTTTTATGATTCGTTATTCGTTGAATAATTCCCATTAGAACATGAATAAGCTAAAATGGTAGAGATTTGTAAATCATTTAAAATCTTATGTACATCACTAAAATGATTTTTAAGTTTTCAAAAGACTGTAATGGTTTGCCAGGATCAAATCAACTCGGTATAGTGAATAGAATTCGCAGAAATAATACATTTAAAGACGCTAAATCTTCTGTTTAAAGAAATTTTTATTTAAAGAGTCATGGTATAGGAATGCCGTATTGTATGAATTTAAATATTCTCGTAGTATTTTATCTTTAAAATTAAAATAAATATTTTATGATAGATATTTTTATATATTAAAATGATATTAATGAGTTGTGAATAAATCTCCACTTTAAAATTATAGGGAAACGAGTCCATTTACAGAAGTAAAGCCAATATCGATTTTTAAAATGGCTAATTAAGTTTTAGAAACATAATGCCATTGTGAGAATATAATGACTTTAAAAAATATTTAATAGATGTAATTCATAGACATCTAATGCAAATTTGCGCCACTATAATCCGCGGAGCCGTATAACCCTTAGAAATAATTTATGGCTCTGAAAATTAAAACATAGCATATAGTAATTTAATTATAACATAATGTACATTTATCTAAACGTATTATATACCAATAAAGTTCTGCCTTTCAATCCATGCATTAAATATGTTTTTCAATTTTAAATTAATTTTTTGCCACAGATAGCCACAATAGCATAGAAAATCATGTTGTAAATTAAAAAAGAAAATACTCATTTAAGAACAGGAAAGAAAGAAAGAAAGAAGAAAATCATGATCAGTATCATAATTAATTTCTAATTTCTTTATTTCTTATATACATCTTCATACCAGGCCTTTTCATCGCTTAGCCCAATCAATATAAGATCCACGTCGTATTTTGATTAATTTTGTATTACTTCCATGATCTTTCCATCTTTCCATTGATTAAAATTGTAGTTACTTTTCATAGTTCAGCCCCTATTATGATTTTGATATTTAGGGTATTGCCTATTTTCCTCATGCAAATTCAATTTTTGCCAATTTTGTCCGTTTAGTTTGGAAAAAAACATTTTTAAGGTGGCGATTTTATAGAACTGATTTTTACAAAACTTCCAGACAAAAGATGTCCACATATTGTATGCAGCGGCCTAAATTCCACGTATAAGCTAGAATTTAAGGCTATGTTTGTTGATAAGTAAGAAAAGATAATGAAACAAATCATATTGAGAAATTCTCTTACTTGTTCATTGCATCAAACAAATAACCTTATTTCCCAAAATCACATAAAAACATAATTAATGAGGTTTAATTATAAATTATCTTTAATGATTGTTTTATGGATAATAATTCCTTACAGAAAAAATTGCTGAGAGAATTTGCTACTATCTTCTAAATTTCCAGCTCAACTGCTATGTAAATTTTTCTGAGTTAATAAAAAAAACATGTCTTTAATTGTATGACTTCCATATAAATATTGCTATCATACCTTTTAAATCTTCTAATCATATACCTTTTTTAATACACATAAAAGATTTATTATATAATGACTACTAATATACTGATAAATAAAAAGTATTTCATACAGTATGCATTTAATGGAAGACCACCCATTACAATAGATAAAAAAAAGGTTTGTTTTAGTTGAATGAGGATAATTATTCCTTAATAATGAATAAAACCACAGGAATTTATTACATTATGATTTCCTATTCATTGTAAAATTCTGATGTGTGTTAAATCCATTTTTTATAATTAACCGAGATTTTATCAATGAAATAATTTCGTTAAATATTTGTCTTAAGAAGCACGTTTGATTAATTTTGTATAAAACTTAAATAGTCAAAAGAAATTTGTAAAATATTTGGAAATTACTGAAAGAGTTTCAAGTAATATTGATTTTATAAAATTAAGAAAATGTTTACTTTTCTAGTTTATCTATACAGAACGTTATTAGGAAAGTTATTGAAATCAATTGTTGTTAAGTTCATTTCTTATAAATAGTCAACATTGTAAAATAAAATAAACTTAAAAAAATTTTTTTTACTGCTTAAAAATTATGATAGTTTTTAAAAGTACTTCTTAGTTAAATAATATATTTTTAATTTTAACTCTCTGATAACGTTCTGTAAAGATAAACTAGAAACGAAACAAATATATTCTTAACTTTATAAAATCAATCCTATTTGGAATTCTTTAACTAATTTCAAATACTGAGGTTGAGATTTTGATTAATTAATTAATTTTGGTTTTAGTTTCTCTAATTAGAAGTTTGATTTTATAGTATTCAATTTCCAATAATAAATTACATAAAGTTTATTGATAACATTTAGTTAAATGGAATTATTGGAAATATTAAATTGTAATTTTTATTCAATTCACTTGTGATATGTTTTTAGAATTTGAAATAATTATTAAGGATATTCTTCTTCATTGGCGCAACATCCCCATGGGGGGCCAGGGTCGTCTGCCTACTAGCAGATTTCAAAATAGGAGATGCTTTCTTTTTTAAGGAGTAGGGTTTTCAGCCCCCTACACCCAAGGATCAGAAAAGACCAGGACCACTACAGATATCCATGGCACCGGCGGAAATCAAACCCAAATATGTAATACCGACCCCAAAGCACTAGTTACTCGTCCATCAGGGCCCTGTTAAGGACATGCAACAACGAAAAATGTAATTTAAATTAAAAATAATTAATTGAAGTCAAAGTTTACGAAAACTTTATCAATTAGAAAATTATATTAGTATACCGCTCATATATATTTAATAATTTTTTGAATAATCCACAATCAATTTTCACCACAATTTTTATAATGGGAATAACAATTTTTTGTATTTTGTTAACAGTAAATGTATTTAAAAATCCATCGCGACACAATGAATTATTTATAATACGCACTTGCTGTAGCATCGTCTGATGTGCACCATTTCAATTTCCGTCACTATAATGATATGTAAAACCCCTTCCAATATTACTTTTTTAATAACGGCAACTGTATTCCATCGTACATGGAAAGCAGGTAGGAACGATTATATTTTCCAAACAAAAGCGCGGGAACATCTTATTACGCAACAATGAACAATCGACGGAAGAACAGGAAGATGCCACCGCAATCGTCGAAACTCATCTGTGAAATTGCGAAAGGCTTCTCTGGCAACGCTTGGTGGTCAAGGAAAAAAATGGCAAGGTATTCTATGCCATTGTCTCAAGGAAATAGAACCCTAAGAACTCTGCGACCCCGGCAAGAATAAAAAGTGTTTGAATCTTTTGTTTTCTTTCCTCAGAATTTAATGTCGAAGAGAGTCGTAAAGAAGATCTTTACGTGCGAAACTGTATGTGCTTTGTCTAATTTACCATTATCATTTCGAATCTCTGCAGAAAGTAACAGTTTTATGCTGTACCTTTTTTGTTTCTGGAAGACATAACGATGCTTAAATAACTACTTTGTTCGTTTTGAAAATGTTTTTATTTTGAACAATTGTTTCATGCGATTGATTCAACCTTTTTTTTACCTGAGAGCTGTTATTTTGGCCATTAAAGACATTAGTTCCTGTTTCAATGGTTGGGTTGCATATTAATGTAGTTTTTTAGCAGTTATGCGAGGCCACATTTTTTTACGGAATATACTTTTTTGGTGGTTTTTTAAAAATAAAAATCTTTTTTTTTAAGACAAGATATAAAAAAATATGACTTAAAATATGACCATTTTACTAAGTGTCACATCTCTAGTAATATTATAAAAACTCATATTACGAATTATAATACTAACTTTAAAATATATATATATATATATATATATATATATATATATATATATATATATATATATATAATATATAAGAAATATAATATATAATTTTGAGAATTAACGACATTTTTGCTGGTTTTAAAATATTTACAAATTTACAGACTGATAATAATTAATTTAAATATGTGTGTGTGTTCATGTTCAAAAGGCACCTATTTTACTCTTTTTAACCTCGGACCTACAAATATTAAATTCAGTAATTGCACTGATCCCTATTTTAAATCTTATCTTATACACTAATATACTGTCTTACACTATACTTATATACTTACACTATACACTATAATTATCTTATACACTAATCTTATAAAATTTGATACACACACATGGATGTGTGTTTGTGTGAGCGCGTGCATTGGCACACATGAGAGAAAGTATAAGATATAAGTATATAGTATAATATATATATATATACAAATATACTATATAATTAAAAAATATTAATAATATATAATTCAAAAAAATATTAATTTCGAGAATCAACGAAATTTTATTTGTTTTTTAAAAAATTTGCCAATTTACAGACAAATAATAATTCATTAAAATCTCATGTGTTCAAAAGGCACCTATTTTACTCTTTTGACCTCAGACCTCTAAATAATAAATTTAGATATTGCACATATACCTATCACACACACACACACACACACACACACACACACACACACATATATATATATATATATATAATGTGTGTGTGCATAAAAGGTCAGTACAAAGTATAAGATTAATAATAGGTATCAGTACAATAACTGAATTTAATTTTTGTAGGTCAAATAGAATAAAATAGGTGTCTTTTGAACACGCGCACACGTGAGAATTGATTGAATTATTATTATTAGATTGTAAATGTGAAAATATTTTAAATCAACAAAAATTTCGTTAATTCTCAAAAGTAATATTTTTAAATTCGTTTGGTACTCAATTGGTTTAAACTCTTTATATACGATGCTATGTGTTGCAAAAGCATTTAATATTTATTAAAAACAACAATCATGTAACAAAATTGTAACGCCTTTGAAGCATTTTTTTATGTCACATGAATTATTCAGAACTACTTATCGCAGAATTCACGAACGTAATAACTAACTTGACCAATTATTTTTTTCGAAACGGGATATTTAGCAGTTTTAAGTAATAACAGGTGTTTTCCAAAATGCCTATTTCTTCATAGATTTTATTTATGAATGAAAAAAAAATACAGTAATAGAAAATTTATTTGTTCCCATACTTTTGTGAAGAACAAATTTGATTCTCTGATATTGATTTCAAAGAAAAGTGAAATTCTTGACTTTTAAAACATTTACTTTTGACTACAGAAATTTTTCCTATAATTCCAACCTCAGCCAGTGTTTTTCATAAAAAACAACTCACGCATTAGTGTCTGGTGTTTGGCAGACTACGGTGCATCAGTGCGTAATGGACGTTATACGAAACTTCATAGGATTCCTACAATTGGTGTGAAAGTGTTTGAACAATTCCACCCAAAGACTTTTGGGTTAGATATTTTTAGTATTCCATTGAGTCACTTTTGAAGTGTAATGAATATTTTTCTCTTATTTTTGTTTTGTTTTGTTTTCAGTTCTTTTTTTACTTTCTTTTGTTTTTTTTTAAACTATTTTTTGAAATTTTTTTCCTCATTGTTCAGTCTCTAGGACACCAAAAGCGAATTTTGTGAAAAATCTTCCCGCCTTCATCATATGTCAATTGAATTTCAACCACATCATTCCCAAACTGTATAAGGATTTTCAATTCTCACATATCGCCCCTCTCAATTCTAAGCACAGTGTGGTGTTGTAGTAATAGTAGTACTAATAGTATGCATACCACTGTAAATTCTTTCTATTGTAAATCCTCATAAGATAACGCAGAAATAAAATAATAATTTTTTTTGACGAAACAAAAAAAAAAAATGTTGACAACAAAAAAACAAAATCCTGAAAGTAAACTTATGCTTAAATCAGCTTTGAGAAAATTAGACAATAGAGAAATATGATACAAATATCATTTAACAGAATAATTTTTTTAATTTAAAACTTTAATAGCAACAATGAAAAGTAATTACACTTTTTTTTGTTGTTGCAAAAGAAAGTGTATTTAAATTTTCCATAAATGCGTATGTATACTGAAAAAGAATTTTCTTTGCAAATGAATTGTTGGAATTGATTAATTTGCTGTTTTTAAACTTACTATAAAATTTTGAAAAAAAAAATCTGAAAAATTAAAGTTATAAATCAATAAATTATTTTTTCTTCCTTTTCGGTTTCTTTTAAAAAATCTTTGCAAGGGTGTTTTAAAAAAATAAATATATTATAAATTCTGTTTAATATTATTCTAAACGAATGCTGTAAAAATATAATTTTATTTATGTTAAATGCAATAAAATATTTTAATTTCTAGGGTGTCTTAAAAAATAAATGTATAAAAAAATTCTATTTAATATTATTCTAAATGAACAAGGTAAAAAAATATAATTTTATTTAATTTAAATGCAATAAAATATTTTCGGTGAAATTTTTTTTACATATTGTACTGTAATAGAAGCACAAAAATGCTCTCTACAAAAAGAAACTATGGTTGTTTATCCTATAATGACCTTGTTTGCAATAGGAAAACTTTACATAATGACATGGGTGAAATAGGCACAGAGGACAAATGTTATCTCTCACAAGTTTTGAAGTTGTATTTATAGTTTAATTTTTATACGTTTTACTAAGAAAGTTTAAGGTCAATTACTTAATACAATTCCTTATATATTATTTAAGAGCAGTACTTGCACTATTTTATTGTAATAGATAATTTATAAGAATTTAATATATTATAAGAATTTATTGTCAATATGCTGTAAAAGTTATACTTAATCATATCCATTGTATATTAAAGCACATATATAAAATTTTGATTTTTATTTTGTTTTTAAATTATATTTAATGTTAAGATCATAATTCATTGATAAAAATGCATTCAATAAAATGATTTCAAAAATATTTATTTTTTTTAAATTTAATTTTTGTGAAATTCACTTTTTATATTTGAAAAAATAAATAATATTTATTTTTAAACTTTAATATAATAAAAATTAAAAAGAAATATTGCATTTATAAACGTTTATATTAAGAATTTTATGTTTAGAATACAAATGGGCTGTAAGCATAAATTTAACCAAATAATTATACAGTTAAGCATTAAAATTTACTATTTATTTTAAATATTTTTTTGTTATTAAATTTAAAAAGAAAATGTTAAATTTAATTTGAATTTCTTTACATAACATTTCCCTCATCTATGTTAAACTAAAAAGTTATAAATTACGCTGTTAATTTTAAATTAAAATTAAGTAGTAATAATATTTAGTAATAAATTATTAAACATTTTATGGACAAAAAAATAGAAATATTTTTGTTTCTAAACACTCGAAAGAGTATTTTTTATTACTTTATTTTTAACAGTTATTTTACATTCATAATTTGGTATTAATATCCTTATATATATGCGTGCCATGGATAAATAGTTTCTGTAAAATGATCGATCAGATAACTATTAATAAATTTCATTAATATAATTAAATAGGAGAAAATATTGCATTAATAGTTAGAAAAACTTTAAATTTTGTCAATCATAAAAATATTATAAAAATATATATTATATATAGTAATAGTAAAAGATATTGTTAGCTACTATACTAGCAGCTCGTTGTGTCAGGATGGAATACTCTCTTTTTTAAAATACTAATCTTTTTTATTTACACTACGAATACATATACACTTGGCACCTCCAGTGCCACTTACAATACTATTGATCTAAAACCAAAGCCGGTCCCCTGACCGTCTGTTTTTATTCTGACGCCCTAGCGTTCACCTCGTGGTCTCGAGATCTCACCGCAACTCCTACTTCCCGCGCTGATCACCGTTACTGATCAAAGTTACCAGTTATAACCACGACCTCTCGCGGTTATAATTAAACCTTACAATATATTATATTAGTAAATATATTATATATTTACAATATATAATATATATACTAAGTTTATAACGAAATATTTACATTTTAATTTCTGAGACCAACACACGAAATAAAATAAATAATTAAATAAATTTAGAGTTTATTTAGTAATTGTAAGTAATTTTTTTTAAAACAGTCCTCCCTACCTTCAGATAACATTTAAATATTTGTATATACTATATTAACCACGAATTTGATTATTTCAGAAATAAAAAAAAAATTATTTTAATCTAATATTATTGGATATTTTTCTGATAAGTAAGAAAAGAAAATTGATATTCATGAATTTAAATTGAATAAAACATCAAATTTACTTTTTATTATTTATTAGTAAAAAGAGTTTGGAAGAGGGACGATATTTTATTTCTTTAAGGGAGGAGGACACAAATGTTAAAAAATTAGAGGACAATTGGCATACATTATTCTTTAGTTGATAGTTGTTTATTTACTTTTTAATTCTTTTTTTAAATAACAATCAGTGTTTCTTCACAAAAAAATATTGAAATTTTTTTACTATTTTTGTGCTATTTAATATTAAATAAACAATCAAATACTTTTTGAAAAAAAATATATATAAATTTTTTTAAAGCAGCATGTTTGATTTACAGCATTTTTTCAGAAATTGAGAAAATTTAAAACAATTTTTTTGATTAAAAATAATAACAATTTACAAAAATTATTAATTAACAAAACCAACAAATACAATAATTGCACAAATGAAAACTAATCATTAAACAACGAGTACTGTTTATACTATTTAATTATCAATAGTACTTTTTAAATGTTTTATTACTATATTTCCATTACATTATAGCATCTTGACACAGCAAACCAGGTTGGAATTTCTAGAGACCCAAATTGACTTGAATTGACACATTGGCAATATATTATTCGATTGGATATACATTATGTTTGTAGTTAGTCAGCTAAACAAGAGGTCCACGATTAGAAACTGAACTGTTGCCACTTCAGTTTGGCTTCATCATACTTTTGTTATTATATTTCTAGATTATTACACGAATTCAAAATATGCGATATATTTATAGATTACTGAACTAAACTCCTTTTCATTACAGCTTCAAGAAGAATGAATAACTATGATTTAATGAAGTGTATGAAATTTAGATTTTTTAATTGTGTTTCTTCCATTTTGTGATGATATCTAAAGAATTATTTGTTGCTCATGATAAATTGATACTTTAAAAAATAATTGAAATATGAAACAAGCGATTTAAGATTTTTGGTAATACATAATACAAAAAATTTTTTTTAATTAAGTTTATAGAAGAAATTTTCTTGAAAGATACTATATATAAATTTTTTAAATTCAATATTAGTGATTAGAATATTTTTTTTTCGCAAAGCATATTTATATATTGACTGTCAGAAATTGTAAAACATATATAACTAGCCCTTGTATCTGTAACAAAGGAAATGAATGAAGAACTTTTTATTAATAATATCTAATTCAAGTAACAGTTCTGTTGTACTAAATGTTTCTTTTCTCTGCTTTTGTACGTATGTAATAAAGAATATTATATTCACAAACTTTTTTTCAACGGAATTAAATGTATTGTACCATTTTATATAACATACTGTAAAATATAAAAGAAATAGCATATATTAAATATAAGAAATAAATTAAGAAATGAGAAACGTATAGCCAAATAAAGAAAGAAAAAATAGAATGTATCAATTTCTTAAATTACAAGCATATAATTTACGCACGTTACATCTACTTGTGCTGCCATCTGTTGACTCGTAACAATATTAATTATGTATTTAAGTTTATTTTATCAATCATAGATGGCAGCACTAAATCTCCTATGTGATGGAAATTATTTATGAAGTAAAAAGAAATTTTTTAAATACACTTTACAAATAGAATTTTTTTTTCATTTTTCTTCAGATCGTATAATTTTCATAAAAAAATTACTTAATGCTGAGTTTAAGAATATAGTTAAAACCCCCACATATGATAAATGATTAATTGTTTTCATAAGGTGCAAATAATAAATTAGAATGAAAGACCATTTCCTTCTTCTTAAAATTTATCAATCAGATTACTGTATTAAGATATAGTAATGAATTATTTGCAATTTTTTGATTAGTTTTATTTTTATATCATTATATAACAAGAAAATTAAATATTTCTGTTGAATCTGAGACATATCAATGATCAGATTTAATGTACACTGATACAAACAAAAGTATGTATTAAAAAGTCCTGCTTCCTAAAATGCTTTTCGAAAGAATATTTTTTATGAATTCAGAAATTTTAGTTAGATATCTGTTCCACATTTATACTTATTTTGTATTGTATTTCTACAATTGAATAACTAAATATTGATATATCTTCCAACAAGGACAAAACATTTTTCTTCAGATTTATTGGTAGTAGTCATAACCAAAATTTAGAAGGCGTTTTGCTGTAGTTAATATAAATATGTGTACATTTCGTATGAAATTTTACTAATAGAATAATATTTCTCTAGTTACTCTTCAAAAAATTAAAATTTTATTACTAATTTTTTTTTTTTATTTCCAATGGCAGGCTACAATAAGCAATAAAATAAAAAAAGAAAAAGAACACAAGGAACTTGAAAACAACAACGAGAAACGAAGGAAGTCACATAGTGACATGTTTAGCCCACAAGGCCCTAGCCTCCCAGTAACGACCATTCACAGTAGAGGAAACAAGTGCAGGGCAAACAGGAAGGTGAGATGAATCCATGTCCTCTCCAAGACTGCGGAGCATGCATTTTGGGCTTGCAAATATTTTCATTCGAAAAGGATGATTGGACATACAATCATGACCCGACAGGAGTCTGAAAAGGGCAACAGCTTTAAGCCTGGGCTGACCAGGGATGTTTAAAATAAAATTAAACCAGGTTTTACATGAGCTGCCTCCAAGTAGATTCGAAAGAAGTCTCGGATCATCAGTTTCCTCGAGTGAAAAGAGATGCCTTTACAAAAGGTTTGGGCGATGGTTGTTCCTTTTTTGACAAGAGAATCCACCTCTTCATTACCCAAGATCCCACAATAGCCTGGGATCCACTGCAAAACGATATCCTTGCCTTTTGAGTCTAGTGTCTATTTAAATTTTATTACTAACTTAAATAGACATTCCGACTGTTAAATTTTAATATTTTTATCTATTGCCATGAAAGTTTCTCGTAATTATATAACCAAGACATTCATTTTAAGAGACACTTTTCATAGTTATTTAGGTTTCGTTTTCAAATTTAAATTTTCTTTTAACTATTTTGCATTCTATTAAACAAAATGCTAAAATATTTTCAAATTTTCAGCAATTTTTGACTGCTTATGAGGACATTTAAGCATTAAGCATTAAGTTTAAGGACATTTAAGCATTAAGCATTAAGCTTAAGGACATTTAAGCATTAACTTTAATCCTGGCTTAATATCCTCAAAAGATTTTAACTAATATATATAATATATACTGGTTGTTCACACATTTTTGTAACTATTTTGAAAGAATATAAAAAAAAAAGATTATTTTATTTGCTAATAGTTTACTCCAATAGTCCTTTAATTATTTATCATATTAGAAATTGAATTTTAAAATAAAGGGCTTTTCTTAAAATATCAAGGTTTATTTTGTTCTTCACGATCACAATCATTCAGTGTATATGCGAAGTCTTTGGACGTCGTTAATAAAAAGCTTGTTTTATGTACAATAATCGATGGCACACACGTCAGGGGACTTGTGGGAATGTATTTAAAGGAAATAGCCTCCATTTCATTTTTTTCCTAATATTTTTTTTTTTCTAATGCAGCTGGCAAATAGACCGTGATTTTTTATGCCATAACGGCTGCACTGATGTTACTCACTTATGCATTACCCAGGGGGTGCGTGTAACTTGAAGATAAGCTACGGACGCGGAGTAACAACGCCCCCGCAACGATCCTATTCAAGGACCGGGACCTACGGTTTAAAGTGGATTCCGATCCACTACAAGCACTTATGACATCGCCGGGATTTGAACTCGATACCTGTGGTATAGGGCTCCAGAGCGCAAGCCACTCGGCCACCAGTCCCCCCTCCCCATATTTTTTTTCCTAATATAGAGTTATACATTTTGATGTATGACTGGTAATCATATCCTGATGAAACTTACAAAGTGTTTAGATAAATTTATAGGTGTTAAAACATGTTTTTGATAGCAATCCAAATTAATTTTGGCCTTTTTTATCCTTTCCTTATTTTCAATTTGATGTAAGAAAGTTTAGTATTAATAATAATACCTTTAGCCAAACAATCCCTTTTCTTTTAACCAAATTTTAGGTCTTTTCTTCTTTTTTCGGTAATCAATCGTTCTTTCTCTATTGAAATGATAAATATCTACAAGCCTCTTAAACTGTAACTACATGTTTCCACCTGCCAAATAATTATAATGCAGCAAAGTTTGCAATTAGTTTTAAGATGAGAAGAATGATTTGGAGTTAGCATGTCAGTATCGGCTTTTTTAACTTTTAAATCGGAGTTTATATTTTGTTCAAAGCTCTTACAGAGATGTAAGAGCTTTCAACAAATTTAAAGATTTTGCAGGTGTTCTTTAATGAATAAGAATTTTTTAAACATGAGATACTATTTAAGATATAAATAGTGTATGCAGAGGTGTTGAACTTTCCTGTTTTACCTTTTACCAAGTCAAATCTAAACTTGTACTAATCTTTCATTTCTTATTAAGATACTTATTTTACTCGTCGAAAATCAAAACCATGCTTTTAGCACTTTTTTTTAATAATCAAACGACTTTTTTTCAGAAAAACATGTAGTCTTCCATTCTTTTTGTATGTTTTCCAACAACATTCTAAAGCAAATAATTTTTCGTTGTAATGCAGCTGGCAACCACTTAGACAATTGTCTTTGATGCCTTAAAGCAAGTGCTGCAGATATTACTCCCTTTGCATTACACAGGGGGTGCGTGTAACTTGAAGATAATCCACGGACGCGCAGTAACAATGCCCCCTCAACGCTCTACTATCCTATTAGGACCTACGGTTTAAAGTGGATTCCGAACCATTACAAACATCCATGGGCGAGCCGGGATTTGAACCCGATACCTATGGAACTGTGCGCCAGAGAGCTAGCCACTCTGGCCATCACGGCCCTTTTAAAGCAAAGAATAATTTTAATGAAAAGGATGACAATTAAACCCTAATCCGAATTAATGCTATTAAAATTTCTTATTCCTGTAAATTTAATTAACATAGAAAGTCAAAATTATTACAAAGGCATATCAACACACTCTATGTTTATATATATATATATTTATATATATCGTACAGAGATGTGCCTCTGGAGGTTTGAGCCTTGATCCTAATCCATAAGGTAAAATATGTACATGTGTTTAAACTAATGACACTTCTCGCATAGGCCTAGTTGTTTTTGTTAAATAAATATCATTTCAATGAATCAATTCATTTTTATTTTTTTTTATTCAACATTCATCTAATATTGAAGTTGGCATAAAGGATAAACAAGTAAATGATATGTAAGCGATGAGTTAGTAAAAAAAAAAAAAGTTGATTGTATTTTTTAATTTTGGATTTGTTATGCAATTTTAAAAAAAAAAAATTCAATTCTTATTTTCTGTGCAATATTTTTTTAGTTTAAATATTTTCTTAATGTGTTGAACCAAATTAAAGTGATGTAAAAGTTATTAATAAAATAATTAATGTAGGGAATTTTGGGTTCGTATGTCTTTACTATTACTTATAGTTTAGTATGACTTATTGAGTTTTTATAAATGGTTATGCTTTATTTTGTAGTTCCTAAGGCAAATCCTGAGTGTGTGTCTGGTGATATGGTAGATAGATTATTAGTTAACCATTTAATTAATTTTACATAAATAGAAACCAGAATATATATTATTTATCTACTAACATTTCTCAGTGTTTGTATGTGTAGGTGTGTGTCCACCTATGCATGGCCTCAATTTGCATGTAAATTTCACCAAAATTGACCGGGATACTTCTAATACAAAGTCTAGATCAAGTGGAAAAAAAAATTCGAAATTGGAACAATATTCGTTGAGAAATTACCCAATTACATTCTGGGCCAATTTGGTGACTTTCAGAGATTGGCGATTTTTTTTTTTTATGAATGACGTTATTCATAAAAAAGCTGACGCAAATTAAACAAATAAAAAACATACTAATTGAGGAATTGAAATCACTTAAAATAATTAATTTGAATCAAACGTTTTAAAGACTTTTTATTATAATTTAATTATTTTAATTTTATTTTATGCATTTAAAAATGGTAATTGTGAGAAAGTGTTATTTTATTGCAAAAGGGATCAATAAAACAAAAAAAGTTTAAGAACTCCTGATATTCTTTGATATGAAACTTATCAAAGTTATATTTTTTAATATAAGAGTGTTGCTAAATTTTATTTTCTAAAATTCTGCAATGCTAGTTTAAATGTTAATATAATGTTATTTAACAAAGACTTTTTACCATTTCACAAATAATGTTTTTAATAAAAGCAGAAAAATCATCATCTTCATTGATTAGAAGTTTTGGTCATAGTGCAAAATATTTAGTAAGCGAATTACTTAAATTGCATAAATCCCTTTTGGATTACATGACTTTTGTTAGAAAAAAGCATGAAATTTATCATACATAAAATGAAGAATGTATGATATAATATAATTTTTATAAAAAGAGAATGGATAGATTTAACGATTGTTTTAACATTTGTTAGAATAACTTTCAAAAATTATAAAAACGAGGAACAGTATTGATTGTAAATTTTCATTAGATGGGTTAAAATATTTTGATTTCTAGACACCATGGTTGAACAAGTTTCATCACAAATAAATATTGAACCAAAAATTTTGCTTTTTTATGACTTTATTTGAAAAAGACTTTATAAATTTAATTGATGGCCATTAATTGTTTCAAATTCCCATAATTTTAATGTTATGAGTTCGAATTGCACTAATTTAGATGTGCTTTCGCACAACATATCAAAAGGGTCCACAGATAAATCTACAAATGATTTATATTTATAAAGGACAGAAAAGCAGAAATTGAATACTGGTATTAAACATTCAACTTGTTCAACCTCAGAGCATCTTAAGTTGATGAAACGGGCCACTAGCAAGTCAAATTGTAGGTGAGTTACTGGTGTTCACGTGAAGCAGTGCACGTAACAGGCGGGCTGAAAGGTTCGTAGGCTGATACATAGATGGCGCTACTAGTATTAAATTCGTAAGATTTTTAGTTAGCCCTAACCTTCAAAAGACACGTGTATAAATTTGACAGCTGTTGCACTATTAGTATGAGAGTTATAGCATTTTTAGTGTTCATCACGTGCAGTCCACTCGGCTGACTGTTGATTGGACTCCCCGTGTGAAATGATGGAGCCATGTTTCATCCATTATGACATATAGACGCAAAACGATTAGACGTTTATTACGATTGAACAGCTCCAAACACGGCTTAGAATCATCAATTCGTTGTTGTTTTGAGTCGATTGTGAGCTCTGCGCTGCACCCACTTTGAACAGAGCTTTCGCATATCCAAATATTCATTCACGATATGTCCAACACGTTCCTTTGATATCTTTAGGGTCTCAGCTATCTCAATCAACTTTTTGTAGACTTTTTTGATGTTTTCGACGGTAACAGCCTCTTTGGGGCTTCCACTGCGTGCATCGTCCTCGGTGCTCATTTCGCCTCGTTTAAATGTAGCAAACCACTCCTCTACGGTTGATTTTCTTGCAAAGTGCATAATGTTTATCAAGCCAACCCTTCGCTTTAATAGTATTTTTTTTTTTTGCCCCAAAAGCAATGCTTTATTAACACACGAAATTCCTTTTTATCCCATTTTCTCACACTATCAAAAGTTGCTTCACTAAAAATACTATAACTCACATACTAACAGTGCAACAGTTGTCAAATTTATACACGTATCTTTTGAAGGTTAGGGCTAACTAAAAATCATAAGGATTTAATACTAGTAGCACCATCTATGTATCAGCCTACAAACCTTTCAGCCCTACATGTTAGAATAGCATTCATGTTCTAAAAGAATTATCCATGAAATAGGTAAGCAGTTCATTAGAAGCGATACATATCACTACAATCCTAAAGGAATCAATATACCAAATCTTTCGTGGTGTAACAAACTCGTCTTCATACAATTTGCAATTAATTCGCTATCTTTTGCCACATGACAAATGTCCGAGTAGACAAGTAGGTTTTTAATGATGGTGGCAGGTGATCTGTAAAGTTTGCTGCCCTTCTATCGGAGGAAGTTTTAGAAATACGTTAGTCAATGGTTATACATATAGAAGCTAGGCAAAGAAAAAGACCACATTGAAAAATCTCTACAGAGTCTACCACTGATCTCTATGGAGTCTACTGCTTTGAATCTCTGCTGCTGATTAGTAGCATTCTGCTTTCATTATTCAGAATATTTTTGAAGATCAACATGCAAAATCAAGTTGGAAAATGATTTCACAAAATTCAAAACTGCTTACAAATGCTCTAAAATGACGTTGATATTGATGTTATTTTAATGCTTTCTTCACACCATAAATTCTTTTGTGCAAAAACACCTGCTCAAGTGAAAGTGGAGCAGTTCCTGATTTTAACATTTGGTAATGAACGACCAAGACCACCTGCTATTGGAATAGTAATCCTCTCACTAAACGAATTTCTTTTTTTTTTTTTTTTGCTATTTAGTAAGTTAAAATATTGAATATACATGAGTATTTTATCCTCTTTTCAGTAAAAATTATACCATTCGTCATATACATATTGCATCCATTTGCATACCTTTTGTATTACATTTAATATTCTAAAGTTAAAGAAAAATATTTTCTCTGCCGAAGTATTCTCTTCTTATTAATTTTTAGGTACTTACGTATTAACGGTACCTTGGCGACAGTTGCACCAATAAAGAGCACACGCGCCAACCGCAGCTACAAAATTTGTCGGTTTTCGTAGCACTACAAAATGGCGTCAAAACTCAGCAAATCTGCAAGCTGTTATATTGGCGCCACTTAAAAACCGCCATGTCTGTCGCCAAGGTACCGTTAATACGCAAGTATCATTTTTTTTGCAAACAGCATTAAAACATACAAATTACTTGAAATTTGACAAATGTAGGAAATCTCACATTTTCTCTCAATTTGACAAATTTGAAATAGATTTTATTAACGGAGTTCTTTTCCCTAGAACCTCATTTCTAATGCTTGTAAACTAAATACCAATTTCAAAAAGATAAGTTAAACAAATAAATTACGTAAAAGAAGCGTGGGTTTGAATTAATGAATAAAGTAACAATTAAATTATGAAATAGAATTTCAGAAATTATCAGTCATGTAATGGGAAACAATGGCACTATCTGAAAAGTTAAATGACCCAGTATTTTTTAAGTTTGTATTTGAATAAAGAATAATGCTTATTCTGTCTTTTACTATAATTGATTTGCTAGATAACACAACAACAGAAACTGCATACTTTAAAAACAGGTATAAAAGTATATTTTTATTTTTTATTAATGGTTATTACCAATTAAACAGAAATTCGTTAACAATATTGTAAATAAATTTAAAAATGTTTGTACTGATTGTGTCAACTTTACATGTATTTATTTTATTACATTAATTATTAGTAAACTGCACCATTAATTTTAATAAAACGTATTTAGTGTATAAATATCTTTCATAATGTAAAATAATGAGAATAAATATTAAAGTATAAATGGGATTTAAAGAAAAATTAATGCTTTTAACATTAGAAATCTTAAAGATAATTTTTAAAAATAATTAAAATTTCTAAATAAAATAAACTATAAAGCCTTATTTTAATATTCTATCAACTAAATTATTTTGGCTGTAGATCATCATTTCGATGGATTAATTTTATAGTTGGAAGTTATATTTTATAGTTCAAGCGATTATTTTAATATTAAATCAACTAAATTATTTGGCTGTTGATCACAATTTCGATGGATTAATTTTAATTTCGATGGATTAATTTTATAGTTGGAAGTTATATTTTATAGTTTAAGGATTATTTTAAAATTATATCAACTAAATTATTTGGCTGTTGATCATCATTTCAGTGGATTAATTTTTATAGTTGGAAACATTCATCTGAATAATTTCCTGGTTTAATCTTATTTGGTCTCCAAATTACCCTTAAACAAATCATTGCCTACCTTCAAGTTTAGTTCAAAACACACAAAGTTTAGATCTTAACATCAAACTTTAATATTAGACTCTATTTGTATGCATAGGAGAGTTCCTTGACAGTAAATTTTAAGTGATGCCAATTTATCTGCAGAATGTTTCCTGGTTTAGAACATTTTCCTTAACATTTCCAACTTCAAAAACAACTGCAAAACAGGTAGACTTTTATAACTCCCTGTCTTCTGATTTAATAAACACGCATTGAATATTTTGGTATGCAATCTTTACGAAATCGTGCCCAGGTTGTAGAATTTGAAGTACGTGACGAAGTATAGAATATCTCGTTGACATATTGCTTGTGGCATTTACTGTTTACTGTGTCGAATGATCGAATAAGATTCGTGGATTTTATTTATTTATTTTTGTGAGGAAAAAGTTCTGGAAAGTTTTATTCGATTACGGTTTGACTAATCCGGATGAAATATATCGACTGCAAGTTAAAAATAATTCCAGCTTAAAATAGCAATAGCGATAAGCTTATAACAGCTTCGCGTTGTAAAAGATATCAGATCTTTAAAGTGATAATATGTATGCATGTAAGTATCTGCCCAAATAGGTTTCAATATCGACTTTAAAACACCAAAAAGGAAAAAATCAATAAAAGTGAACGATCAATATAGCAGTGATTAAAACCACAAAGACTGTCTTAATCTGTTATTACTTTCATATTATAACGTGTTTTTATGGTATTTTTGCAGATATTGATAGTATTTTTTTAAAGGTATTTCAAAATTAAGCTTAATCTAATTTGTTGACTGCTACTTGTTATATATTTACTGCTACCGTTGAAAATATATCTTCATATAAGAGATTATAATCATGTTCCATAAAAATACGTATATTGATGATGTTAAACATATAAAGTAGTCAGTTTGTATTAAAGAAATACAATATTAAATTTATCAAAAGTACTTTGGATATACAAAAAAAATATTTTCATCAAGTTGAAAATAAAGAAAGATATTAACAATAATTTTACTATTAATTAACTAATACTATTATTTAACAATTATTTATTAACAATTTTATTATTTTGTACAACAATTAAAAGAATTACTTTTGGTACATTTTTTTTAATTTTGTTAAATCAGATTTACGAAATGGGGTAAGTAAAATAATGGAAGGAAATTTTAATGTGTGAAGTACACGGGATGTGATAACTTGATTTTTAACACATACATATATACTACTGTGTCCAAACAGTAAGCCCAATTTTCAATTTTAAAGTCCCGGGGCTTATGGAATTTTAATTTTTTTTTTTTTTAGGTTGCTGGTACTGTCCTTGACATCTGTATGAAATTGGACGCCAAAATATTCATTAGTGTTTGAGTTACGCCAACTGATTCCGGCTACAACTGATTCCGGCGATTTTTGAAATGTCTGCATTAATTGAGCTAAGAACTTGCATGAAATTTTGTTTGCGGAAACGTATAAAATGTTGCAGAAGGTATTCGACGAGCATTTCCATATCGGAAAGAAATGTTTAGAAGTGGTATAAACAGTTAAAAAGAGCCCCCTGGTCGACCATTAACTTGAACCGACGAAGCTCACGTCCACACGTCCAAAAAATTAAAGATTTGGTGCTTGCAAACCATCGATTTACAAGAGACCCTTTCTGATGATGTAGGGAATTTCAAAAGGATGGGTCCATTCCATTTTGGGCCTCAAACGCGTCAAATCTCGATAGGTACCGAAAAACACTGAATGGGCCAGCTCACACTGCATTGATTCTTCGTGACTTTTTGTCAAAAATGAAACTAGGGTGCCACCGGGGACACAGTTTTGAGGATTGATTCAACGTGAATCGCCGCGCTCTTTTTGAAGGCCTTCTCTGGCGATGACTTTTTAACATGCATTGAGGATTGAAAAAAAAAATTTCTTTATAAGTGCATTGTGTTCAAATACGATTAATTTGAAGACGATGAAATAAATTTGGAAGAATAAATAAAGAGTTTTTGAAAAAAATAATTGGTCTTACTTTTTGGGCAAAGAGAGTATACATGCAACAAGTTTTTATATTTCTTAAGGAATGAAACTTGTTTTCAAACAGTCTTGTCAAATCATAATAATAAATATTTTCAACTCTATTCTCTGATAAGAAAACAATATAGACTTTTGATTACAAACAATTACTTTATTAATTATTATGTATATTTGCAATCAAACGTCAGATCTCATCATTCTATAGATTTGTGTGGTTTCAATCTTTCTTCCACGAAATTCTTTTGTTAGTGAGATGACCGCGAAAAACTCTTTTGTTTTTCAGGAGAAAATTTTCAATAATATTAGGATAATATATTTAAATACATGGACGTAAATAAAAGTAAATAAATTAACAAAAAATATGTTGGAGTAATAATACATGGTTTTTCCCCCTAGGTACTTTTATAAAGGGCAAGATGTTTCAATTTTTATTGATAAATACTAAATTTGAATTCATTAACTGTTTATCTTGAATTAAATTGTTATTTTATAAAAAAAAAAATCAGTTTGCTATTTCAATAGAAATAGCAGTTATTATTATTATTATCACGGATATTATTATTTATTTTATTATTATCACTGATATATTAATCATCATTTATTATTATTATTATTATAACGGATGCAATCAATTTATATTAGAATTCTTTGTTTACATTCATACATGAAACGTTATATATAGCTCATCAAAAATACTGATTTTTTTCTCTTCTCAGTTCTCCAATTCACTCAACCAAAAACCAAAAGATCCTTGGTTCAGTTTTTGGTTTAAAGGTAATTTTTTTTTTGCCTTAACTGATCTCCTCAAAGTTATGATTGCTTGATTATCAATTGGCTAGTTGATCTTTGGTACTACAGGCTTTAGGGTTGAAATCCTGGCGGTGGCACGGGATGTTTGTTAGGGTTCGAAATACACATTAAACTGTAAATCCTGGTCTAATTAGCCCAAAGTGTAATTTAAAATGATAGTAGAGTTGCAAACGAAAAAACCAAACCTCCAAAGAGTAATAACTTAAATAAGCATTGCTCTAGTGGTGAAATGGTAGTGCTACAAACAAGCATTGTTAATGAGTGCAGAGAAATAGGATTACTTATTTTAATATTCCTTTCAAGAGTATTCGAGGAGAAAAAAATGTGTCAAGAACAAGTGAGCGGTAAAATTATTTCTGAATTACGTAGCTAGTTAATGTAATACTTTAAATAATGTCGGAAAATAAGAATTGTTGATTTCGGATAAAAAATTTTATTAATGGGGAAAAAAAAAGGAATGTGACAATGTATATAAAATTGAAAAGTTATTGAAAAGATAAAGAGAATTATAATAAGAAAGATTTATGAGTTATTAATAAATTTATTTGATATTTCATTTATATTATTACTGGTATTTCTTAAGATAGTAAAATTTGTGTTGTAGAGAAATTTTAATGTGAGAAAAATCCATCATAAGTATGTAAATAAAAACATTAAATTATTATAACATGTAATAGCAATATTTATAGAGTTCTATAAAGCCCTTTTAAACTGTAATAGTAATATTTATTGTGTTCTTTTTACTATACAACAATCTTTTAATAACTGGGTAACACTGTTGTTCTTTTCGACTGTCAGATTTTAACCTGATATCATTTGCCACTAAAATGGTAGAAATGTTTAAATTCAGCATTATAAAGAATGCACGACAGAGATCTGCTATACTTTTATCCATATCCGCATTGTCTTCACAATTTTGAAAACCTCAAAGATCGTGCTTTACCAACAAAGCACCGTGCCTGGAACCCACATAAGACAATAAGGTATTTATTTAATTGGCCAGTTTCAATTTATTGTACCTCTATATGTCATAAAACACGCCGAATCAAACATTAAGGCTATTAATAACCAAAATATTAATAATAATCACCAAATTTTTACAAAGTAAATAAGCAAAGTAAAGCAATATATTAAAAGAATCGCTTGGAATAGTGCACTTATCCTCATTGAGAAAACAACTCCATAGACACTAATCGTAACCAAACAATTACAAAAATGGTTATTGTAATCTTGATTTTCATCTTCCAGTACTCAAAAGCTACCATGTCTATATTGATGATTTTGTCTGCTCCTATACGATTATAAAGTAACAATGTTATGTATCCTTGCTTTTAAAATAATAAAAAAAAGTTATTGATGATTGTGGCAAAAAATATCTAGCACACAACAACAGAACCACCTGATTAGAATTATCAAAAATTTTTAATACAACTTGAAATATTGGAGTGACTACTAAAAAGTCCTCAAAGAAAGCAGTCTTTTTTTTCTCAAAACCAATAAAGTATCAAGTTGAAATCCAAATGAGTAGTAAATTAGGCTTCAGCAAATTTACTGTCAATAGAAAATTTATGTTTTTCATCTATATTGAACCCAAATTCTTTTTTTTTTTTTTTTTTTTTTTTTTTTTTTGTTATTCTTTTTATTAAATGAACCTATTAATCAAGAAGTTGTAACCATCACCAATAACCATCACCTACTTCAATGGTAGCGTGGCCGAGCGGTCTAAGGCGCTGGTTTAAGTCACCAGTCTCTTTGGAGGCCTGGATTTGTGAAATGCATAATGTATTAATTAAATATTTACTTTAAAAAGTCCAAATATAGTTTCGTTTTCGTCGTTATTTTTGTTCATATACTCACGTATCTATCGTACATCTAATTGGATTTATAAAAATCTGTATGCTCTATTGCATAAATAGAAAAGCATGGTAGAAATTATAAATAATATTATGATGGAAGAAACATTTATCAACTTCCTTCCGAGAAGAAACTAAAAGGTTGTATCTCGCCTATGTCGAGGACAACTTCTTATCTAATATCCTAATTCTGATTTCAGCGTGAAACTGTAACTACAAACAGCGGTAGCGTGAAGCCGAGGAGCGGTCCTAAGGCGCTGGTTTTAAGGCACCAGTCTCTTCCGGAGGCGTGGGTTCGAATCCCACCGCTGCCAAGAATTTTTTTAACAGTTGATAATTTGTTTTCCATTTTCTCTTAAAAAATTTTTATTTTTAAAACATCATTTGATCTATATTTCATTATCTGAAATTATTTCCAAATAAATTTCCGATTTTCCAATAAATTTTAAATACTTCGCTGGTGTTGGTGTTGGGTTTGATAATACGTATTTCAGACTACGCTCAACAACGATAATATCAACGTGTCACCAAATATTTGTTCAACATTTTTCCTTGGGCATTTTCCGATTTTAGTAAAATTTTTCTTAACTATTTCATCCAAATTTGAAAATTGATAGTTTTACTACAGCTGGCAAATCCGAAAGATATTCACATGTATAAAATTAAAACAAAATTTAAATTAAAGAAAATGATATTAGAACTTTATAATAATTAAAAAAAAAAAATTTTACGAAATGCGTAATATATTAATTAACATATTTACTTTTAAAAATACAAATACTTTCGTTTGTCATAATACACTAAATGGTGCATCTAAGTGATTTAACACAAAAAAATTGTAAATAATTTTTCATAAATAAAAAAAATCACGGTCTAAAATATAAATTAAAAAAAATTTATTATTGTGATATTACAATTAATTAAAAAACCACTTTACAATGATTTTTAAGGAATTTTTGTGAAATGTATTATATATTTATTAATATATTGACTAAGTACAAACACTTTCGTTTGTCATATAGTTTATTTCGTTTCGTTTGTCTAAATGGTACATCTAATTGGTTTTAAAACAAAAAATTTGTATGCTCTGTTTCATAAATGGAAAATCATGATAGAAATTATAAATAATATTATAATGAAAGAAACATTTATCCCAAGTTTCCTTCAAATCAGAAACTACAAGTTGTATCTCGCCCATGTCGAGGACAACTCTTATCTATCCTAATTCCTGATTTCATTGTTAAACTGCTAAATCCAAACAACGGTAGCGTGGCCGAAAGCGGTCTAAGGCGCTGGTTTAAGGCACCAGTCTCTTTGGAGGCGTGGGTTCGAATCCCACCGCTGCCTGAGATTTTTTTAGTTTCCTTAAACCTTATTTAAATATAAAGGAGGTATTTTACTTTTCTACCACAAATCCATAAATAGTTGAAATTCTTTTAAAAGCAATAGTTATAAAATAGTGCTATAAAAATAATTTTATTTTTCAACTTGAGTTAGACTTGAAGACACAAGAAATAATTACATATGATCGCATTCCATTAATAATAACCTTAAATATTCGGAGTATCTTGAAATATTTATTTGTTGTTATAAATAATATATTTTTAAGATAAAGATTATATTTTTGTATTTATTTTTAATCTGCCTGACTACCAATGCAAAGACATTTGCACGAGCTGTCTGAATTGCCATTTGCTGCCAACTCATTCTTGAAAACAGCGATTACAACTGATTTGAACACTCTTCCTCACTATATATGCATGTTACCACTGATCCAAGAATAGAATGTGATGATCTTGTGATGATATTAGGGATGAGCTTGTGATGGGATTAGTGATGATATTTTGTCTCAGGAGAGCTCATTTTAAAAGCCCAGGAAGGAGAATATTAGGAATT